>JAQGAY010000847.1:0-19463 GCA_034698085.1 Polydesmus angustus | reverse complement strand
ACTAAACTAACTATCCCAGAAGAAATTTCCCGTATACGAAAGAATGTCCACAGAAGTGCTTCCAGCCGCTGTACTAAAAGGAATGTAAGCCACTAAAACGGAGGCGCGTTAGTTTTCCTAAGCAAAGTACGAATAATATGCTACGGGAAAGCTTGGATAACAAGCTGGTCAAAGCTGCGGAAGAGAAGAAGCCAAAATACACCGCCGTAACCAATGACCATTCTACAAAGGTAATTAATATCCATTAATTAAATCTAACAAAAAAAAAATTAAGTAACCAACTACCGGCATTTTCTTAATTAACAATATACTGCATTATAAATTTATTTTTTTAAAAAAGGTGACGATAAGAAATAAAAAAAATATTAGGCCGCTTCAGTATGAGACATCGTCAGAGGATGAAAGGTCAGCGGCGGAAAAACAGCCACAGGACGAACAACAACCACGGAGGAACAACTACGAGCGGGTGAAAATATGGGCCAAGAAGTAGCAGCGCCGCAACAGGAAGTGCCGAAAGGACGCCGTATGAAACTGAGTACGCCTCGGCGTATCCCACCGGAAGGCGAGATAGAGCCCGGAAGCTATGCAAATAAGTTCCTTCATGATAAGCTTTTTAAATGATCTGTTTCTGCTGATTTTGGTGGACCACATTAATATTATTGCCGCAGCCGAAATTCAATCTAACCGAACAACAAAAACAAAATACGAAAGAAAACAATGCGATTTAGCGCAATAATAATTTTTATTTCTTTTTAATCTACTCATAATCTTATATTGTATTTTTCTCCCCGTACGTGCAATTCAGTTTGTAACTTTTATTAGACGTCTTTGAAATTGTAATTTTCAACGAAAAAGTTTACTCTTTATAATAATAATAATACTCGTAGTAAAAATTTTACAAATTAATACTGAATTTGATGGTAATCAAACCCTGTTTTTTCAAACTAATTTTAATGTAAATAGTTCAATCTAGATTCAATTCTGGTGTTTAGTTTATTGCTGAAGTAGTTTTTGAACGCTGCCTAATGTCATCATCATCATCAATAGGAAAGGGCGTATTCAATACGTAATGGTAAGAGCGAGCTGCGTTCAAAAACACAATATTTGGATTTTTTATATTACGAGTAGCCTACAGTATTATTATTAAACTCTGCCTACCTCAGGTCAAACGTCATTATAAGCGGCGGGTTCAATGCGTAATAAAAGGTAATGCATGCGGCTGCGTTCAAAAGTTATTTATTATTGTAGACTTTGAATTTTTGGGCGATCTCATTTAAAAATGAATGACATCATAATTTCTAATAACTTTAATTATTGTTTTCAATAGGTTGAGAAACTGGTTTTGATCACTCTGTGTCTCTGCTCTATTGATAGGAGGCGGAGCTTTATGATCAATACAAAAAAAAATAACGAACGGAAGTAGTAGAGCTTTTTGAAGAAGAGAAAACACGTGTTTTCATTGTGCCAGGCTGAATTCAACGTGACTTTTAGTGTTCGCCAGTTCCAACAAGTGTCTTTCATTCGTCCGGATAATTATTTTCTAAGGATTCTAAAAATGAGCGGTCAACGAGGTGAGAAAATTTTATCATAATAATTTTATTAGTTTTAATTCGTGTAATTTTCTCTCTCAAACACTCGCTATTAATATCGGAATTTTTTTCACGCTGTTGGGTCACACTGTAATTATTGCATGGCGTCATCCGTCTTTCTCAACCAAAATTCCGCGAGAAAAAAAATCGTGATCGCGGGCTCGTTTTTTCCTCCTCCGTTACGTTTGTTGACCTCTTAATATATTCAATTTTAAGTAAAACCGGAAGGCGAGGAGAGAGAAAATAAAAAGGATTTTTAATTGAAAGAATCAAAGATTGTTGTTGATGAGTGTTGATGGCGGCGGCGCAGCAGCGTTGTTTTCGCCGCTGAAAACGAGGAGATCGCGGCGACAACAGTACGAGGAGGAGGACGAGGCTACGAATGGCGTCGGCGCCGGTGTTGTCGGTGGCCGCCGCCGCCAACGGGACAAAAACAACGACGCTAATCAATGGCTCAGAGTTTATCAGTAAGTTGAATGACCTTTGACATCCACTGACGTCACTCGCGATTCATTAACCACCAAAATAATAATAAAATACGTGGGTATATAAATATTATTTTAAGATTATTGTTGGGTACGTGTGGCCCGAAGGAGATGGGGACGCGAGAAACGTCGGAATAACGAAAACACGCGCGGGCTTTTTCTGGAAAATTCGTTATAACGAAGTTGTTTTGTTACATTGGTAGAGAAATTTCGTTATATAGAAAATATCTTTTATGACTTGCGAGCAAGTTTTTCTTAAAATTTTATTCCAATGTATTAAGCGGTACTTTTAAATTTGCTACAAGTTACTTGCGAGCAATTTTTTTTTTTTTTTTGCGTTACAATAATATACAGTAGTTTCATGTATGAAGATTTGCAGTCAGTATAGGGGACTTGTTAATTGTGTCGAGCAATTTTTTTTTTTTTTTTAATTAATATATTCCGTATTTTTTGTATTAGGTTGTATATTTTGATTTGCTGAAAGTGACTTGCAAAAAATAATTTTTTTTAGCGTACCGAAATGTTATTTTAGTGAATGGTGACTTGCAGCGTTGCTTGCAGTAGGGCTTGCGAGCAAGTTTTTTTAACCTAAATGTTATTTTATTATGGAGACTTGCAGTGGGGCAGACTTGTTGAAAGTAACTTGCTAGAAAATTGTTTCTACTGTACAGTAATATTATTTTAGTGTAGGCCTACTGTATGGAGAGACTCAGAGACATGCAGTAAGGTGAACTTACTGAAGGTAACTTGCGAGCAAGTTTTTTATCGTTATTTTAACGTACGAAGACTTTCAGAAGAGTGAACTTGCCGAAAATGACTTGCGAACAAGTTTTTTTTACCGGAATATTTTAACGTACAGTATTAAGACTTAGTATGGCGGACTTGCTGAGAGTGACTTGTGAGCAAGTTGTAATCATAATACGGTAATTATTTTAGGGAATGGAGAATTATTGATGTAGGGCGGACTTGCTGAAAGTAACTTGTGAATAATTTTTTTCTTCCTTGGTGTTATTAATATTAACGTATAGGCTACAGTACTTGCAGTAAGGTGAAGTTGTTGAAAGTGACTTGCGCGCAAATTTTTCTTGAATAAAAAATCCAATTTAATTTCATTACATGCATAACGAAAAGAAAAAAAAATTAAAGTTGGTGACGAAAAGTAGGGAAAAAATTAATGACGATAGATTTCGTTATACCGAATTATTATTTTTCGTTATATCGAACCAAAAAAAAAAAAAAATACTGTGAGATATTAATAATGAATTTGCGTTTTAGAGATTGTCGGGGAAAATGAGAAGCCGATCGATGATCCGCTGGAATTATGTAAACAATATAAAAGAAAGGCAGTACGGGAATCGTCAGGTAGTCGGCCAGTTGAACCCCATTCGCCTACTGGTAGCGCTACGTTGAAAGTTTCAACAAATAAAAAGACAAAAACGTCGTCGTCGTCGTCTGATGATAACACGTAAGCATAATAATATATAAATACCCGTACCTAAACTTTAAAATACTTATATATTTATGCAGCCGGAAAAATAAAATTGTTTGTTTTCAAGCCGTCTTAGAAAAGGAATTAATTAGTAAAAATAGAAGCGAAGATTTTCTTCAAACCGCAGATAATTTGACGCAAGATTTAACTCAATATTTGGAAATTTGGGATGCTCTTGGCCTATCGTTTCAATTTTTAGTAAATATATATAAATATTATATAGTTAAATTTATATAAAAAAAAAAATATATATTTAGGCAAAGACTAATATATGAACAATAATTTTATTAGATTTTGGCGAAATCAGAAGCGTGCATTAATGCACTTCTCGACAAGGATAAAATATTGAGTCACGCGGAGGTACTAAAATCTACAGGTGTTTTTCTTCGAAAGACATTTAGTGAGTCGATCAAATTACTGGTTTTTATTTTTATTTTTATTTTCATTTTTTTTATTTTTTTTATTAGATGAGTGGATCCGATTCAAAAACCCGAAAGTATAAATAAGATGACCGGCGTCCTCCCCCTCCGCAAGCTATCATTTCGATAATTATTTTCTTTAAAGCATTAATATATTTTACGGCGCTCAATCCTATCTCCCAGCTCGCTGAACAAATAATTTTTAGATATTATATATATATATGCCTACTTTTATTGACTCTGGCGTCAAACACAAACCAAATTTCGTATATATGTTGTTCAGCCTGCAGATTTTGTTGTTTTTTTTCTTTTGAAAAACCAAAATCGCGTCAAATAATTCGCTCGAATATGACGTCACCGTGTGTGTGAACAGATGGAAGAGGACTTGCAATTTTCGTTGACTTGTTTCGTCTTCCCTCTTTTCATAAAAAAAAAATCATGTAGTCGGCCATGAAGAAAAAAGAAGCAAAATCAATACGTTCAAATTTAGAGTAAACATAATTATCAGATTGATCTTAATGTCGTACGTAACACAAGTTTTGGTCTTCGCCATCTTGTTGACCTACTAAAAAAACATAATAATTATGCTACTGCTCACTTTAAAAAACGATTCTTGTTATAATTATACAGTATTTTTTTTAGAAAATGGATTGGGTAAGCTTTTTTTTATAGAGTCATGGGAAATAATTTTACACTTTATTATATGTATCGTAATTTTAAAATGTTTATATACTGTTAGAAAAAATTTAAATTTTTTAAAAAAAGTTTATATCTTTATTTTAAAGCCTCTATTTTAAGTACTCTATTCTGCATTTTATTGTGTGTTTATAGTAATTCTGTAAAATTATGAAATTTGAATTTTGTACTGACTTAAAACTTTCTTTAAACTTCAAATAAATTTATAACCATTGTTCTTCACATTATAACTTTAGTCTTTAATATTGTGTTACATAATTCGGATTCTCTCCCACCGGAAATTTAGGTATGTTGGTTATTTAATATTTAGCCGTTATAAAATTTATATTATTAATATTGTATGACGTAGTTTTTGAACGATGTCTATTATTATAGCCACTATACTATTATACTGAATAATTATTACACAGATTTTTTCTCAATTCAAATCTTGCGCGCGCAATTAATTTCGCGTTTCCTCCATAGATGGCGCTATTGATTTTGCGGCTGCTCAAGACTCAAGTCGCAGCTCCGTGTTTACTATCTAGCGTTAGGTTTTCGAAGGCAATATTTTTAAGTTTTTCTTTAATAAATGTAAATTCACGAGGTACGTATAAATTAATTCATGCTAATTAAATGCCATCTAATTATTAATGAAGATGATTTTAAGACAGACAGTATTTATTTATCACGAAAAGTGCAGAAAATCATCGTGCCAGTACTGCTCGTTCTTCTACTGTTGGTGTTGTGGATCTCATTTTTTTTATTCATTTCATTTATAACTAGAGTTTGTACGTGCATTGTATTAATTCATTAGCCCAGAGCCTATTTATACATTAGTTATTTTGTAGTATTAATTATTTGCCAATTTGTATCCTTCAGAAAACGCGGAAACACATTTGTGGATGCGGAAACGCGCAGGATTGGTTTTGACCTTATAATTACAATTTGTGAAATTGTATGAGTAAGTAAGTTAATTTTGATTGATACTTAACGTTTCCTTACGTGTAAGTTTGTATTTTATTTTATAACTTCAGTGTGAACAACACGTTTCGATTAAAAAAGAAAAAAAATGTACAACTATGAGTTATTAACTGCAGTATTAAATTAGTGGTAAAGTTAGGATTTTTCTATTATTTATAAAGATAAGAAGATGCAGCGAGTAACGAATAAGCGTATGAGCAGCGATGGTCACAGTTTGGCACCGAATCCTAAGAGAAGGGCTGTTGCCAGCTCTACAGTAAGCTACTTCATTGATTTTATAATAATTAAATTGTTAAAAATTTGTGGTTAATGGAATGTGTATTTTTAGGGGAGTAAGAAGAGCGACAGTTACTGCTGGAGCTGCAACCGAGACGGAATTGTGATCCCCTGCGAACTGTGTCCACGAGCGTTCCATTTGAAATGCGTGGGGAGCGAGAAAAATCGAGAAGAGTTCGTGTGTCCCGAGTGCGAGAGCATCATGAAAGCCGAGACCGTCGATTCCCGATCCATAGCCATGAGATCTTTAACGGTGGATCAGTTCTGCAGCCTGCTCAAATTTTCTCTTTCCCGACTCAAACATTTGTGTGTAAGTATCTAAAACTAAAATGAAACACGTGAAAACGTAAACAAATTTTTTCTGTTTTGGAGAGTTCGGGAATGTTGCGAAATTGTTGTTTGTGAAGATATCGGTCTTTGAACATCAATTTTGCTTCCTTAGATCATTTTTCTGTTTGATGATGATCGTTTTGTTTCTTAAGCAGAAACGTTATCTTCATTTTAGTTTTATCTTCGAAAAGTTTAAGTAAAACGTATTTTAAACATAGAACTAAGTGTTTGAAACGCAATTACTGTACATAAATTTTTCATTTTGTAGGTCAAAATTTACTTCTAACAAGAAAATTATTGTGATAAGCGTCTCAGAAAACATTTCATATTTGAACTAATACTTAATTACAACTTTTTTATAAAGATAAGTAAAACTGATTTTTTTTTATTTCTAGCCTGAGGAGTTCCAGAAACCGGTTCCACTCGATGAGTTCCCTAATTATCCGGAATTCATCGTGTATCCGATGGATCTGGAAACGTTAGAAAATGTAAGATGCTTAGTTTAGTTTGTGCGTTTTTTTTTAAATTTTTATGTTTCTCTTATTTAGAATGTAAAGAAAAAAGCGTACGGTTGCACAGAATCGTTTTTGGCTGACGTCAAATGGATCTTGCACAATTGCATAGTTTTCAACGGCTGTAAGTTAATTGTATCCTTGATAATTATTATTATAAACAGTTGCAATTAGCGAATCTTTGTTTACGATGTGAGTTAAATGTTGAAGGAGGAATAAGCTAGATTTTAATTCAAAAATAATCTAATAAAGTAGTTAATAAATGATGAAATTAATATTTCCAAGTTGAACTAAAATTTCGATTTTTGAAAGTAATCAGGATTTGATAGCAAAGTCTAAAACTTCTGATTTTTTAAGATGTAGATTTTCAGCTCAAATTTATTTATTCATTAGTAGAGTACTGTATTTAGTTAACAAAATTAAAAATTGTAGTGAATCGTTAGTTCCACAATCATTGATTTTAATCGGGTATATTTTTTAATAATATCGTTATTTGAATTTTAGACCAGCACAAACTCACCGGTATAGCCAAGAACCTAGTGAAAGTGTGTAAACACGAGATGAACGAGATCGAAGTGTGTCCCGACTGTTATTACAACGCTTACACCAAGAGAGAGAACTGGTTTCAAGAACCTTGCGTAATGAATTCTTTTTCGTTTTTAACTTATAATCTGGTCCTAGACTTCCAAGTTCTAATAGTTACCATTTTTTTTTTCTTGTTATTCAGTGTCCTCCTCACTTGCTCATCTGGGCAAAACTCAAAGGTTTCCCATTTTGGCCCGCCAAGGTTCGCATTACAACGATATAGTTGTGAAGCTCAATGCATTATTGTTCATTGTTTTTTGATTTAGGCTATGAAAATCGCTTCTGGAATGGTGGACGTCAGGTTCTTCGGAGCGCACGATAGGTTCGATTTTATTTCTTAGCTTTTTGAAACTCGGAATTTTGATTCTGCGTAGCATTCAAGTTCTAAAGTTTTTAAAGTGATGAATTTTACGCGCAATTCTAATTAATTTTACAGCTTAATGTTTATCAATCCTCGTAAACCTTTAGAATTTTAAGGCAAATTAATTTTTAAGTAAAATTAGGAAGGAGAAAAAAGTTTTGAAATGTTTTTGTTGATTGTTGTTTCAGAGCGTGGATTCCTGTTGGTCAGTGCGTTCTTCTGAGTGCGGACCCACCGGCTTCAAAGACCAAAGTGAAACGAAAATCTATCTTCGAGCAATCGATGGAAGAACTTTCGGGACACATCGTGAAGCTGAAAGAGAACTACAACGCTTTCCAGTACGCCAACCCCAAGAGCCCTATCTCCTCCGATGATCTTCTGCCTCACGTGGAGACCATGTTGCCCGGGGTAATATCGAATCTTAGATGACCTTAAGGGGGTGCTCAGTCTAAACATGAACTTTTTTTTATTATACAGGTGAACGTGAAGGAGATTCGTCGCTCTTTCATGTCTGATCGATTCATTCAGCCAAAGTTCTACCCCGGTTCCAGTTCGGCTAAACTCATGAAGGATGAGAAGCGAGAGGAAGAAGAGGAGGAGGAAGACGAAGAAACGGAGCTAGAAACGCAAACAGCGTTTAAAACAGGTTCTGAAATTTTCTCTTGAGTGTTTTCTAATTTATTTGATGTACTTTTAAATACCTTTTTTCTAATTTAAGTTTTAATTGTGTAATTTCTTTATAGAATGTCCAAGCAAAGCCGAAGTAGTGTATTCGGAGAAAGTAGAAACGGTTCCTGTTTATGCTACAGTGCCGACGAGTTCGGTTCAGTCCGAATCTGGCGTAGATTCAGAAAATGAACACTCGAACCCTCTCAAGATTCACTTGAGAAGAACCGATTCTCCCGCCAACCAAAATGTATGGGAGCCGACGAAGGCGGAGACCGGCAAAAGTTCTAGCGAGTCGCATGAAGTGAAAGTTCACGAAGAAGAGAACTCGAACAGTCGAAACGAGATCGACGTTCATTTGGCGCAGGCTATGGATTCGTTTTTCGAAGAGGAGGAAGAAGAAGTAGAGGGACCAAAAGTCGATACTGTGCACGTGCAGATGACGAACGTTCCTGAACATATCATGACCTCGGCGGATGAAGAACTCGAGGTACTAGTTTCAAGGAGAAAAACTCTTGAATAATATTTTAAAATTAACACTTCCTAGTTTCTATAACCGAATATATTATAAAACATTTTTCTTAAAAGTTTTGTTTATTCACAGGAAAAAAGTCGTTTGGAAGCTGAAGAGGAGGAGGCGCGGGAGAGCGAGGCTTTTGAGGCTAAGCAACGCCGAGCGGAGGAGAAGAAAGAAGAGGTCCTGACCTCCTTGGAGCAGAGAGAACGGGAGGAGGAAGAAGAGGAGGAAGTGAGTTCGAACGAAGGGGAACTCGTCATTGATCTGGACCCAAAAAAAAAGGAACCCAAAGAAACTCGGAAGCAAGCCGAACCCAAGAGGAAAGGTCCGTCTTACGCGAAGGTACTTCTCAACAAAGCCCCGAGGTCTCTACTCAAGAGCGACGTCACTCCCTTCAACAACAAAATGGCTGGTAAAAATCTAAAAATTTAGGATTTACCTAATTGATAACGTTAGTGTGCACGAAGTTGGCATTAAATGGCATAAATTTGCATTATTATGCAATATTTACACAAATTTGTCCTTTAAAACAGCGAAAATGTGTATTAAAGTTCTCAAACTTGTGCTAAGCTGTGGTCAAAGTTGAGATAAGATTTTAATTAGCTAACGTTATGCGTGAAACTGGCTAAATATGTGCACAATGTTTACATTAATTTGCAAGTTTAAGCATTAATTATCTAGCAATTATTTAGATAAAACAATTCAAAATTGTACAATACAGTATTGTAAACAAACTTGAGCACAGCCATTGACTAACATTATGTTGCTGAAATTTGCGCACGAAATCAAAATGGTGCATCTTTATGATCAAAATTAATCATAAAGTTAATCAATTTTGCACAGATTTATGCACAAAACGCATAAATTTTAAAATGGTGCGCTATTCCAAATGTACGTATCTGTCGTTTCGCGCCATCATTTTCTGGTAACGTGCTTTGCATGTTTGACCGCGAAACGACTTGGAACGAGTGGAATAAAATTACGTTCCATTCTTTGTGAGAAGTTTATCTTTTTCGTCTAGCTTATTTAAGCTGAATTAAACTAACCAAGAACCGTTTTCTTTTAATGTTGACAGTGAGCAATCGAGTGATTTACACATCGCTGCCCAAGATGGACGTGACGGGTAAGAAGAACCGCAAGAAGAACGAGCAAGTGAGAGCAGCGAAGGATTTATAATAATAAAGTGGTTCTAAATTGTTATATTAATTATGTTTTGGGTTTTCAGACGTTGGTGGATCTGAGTTTGCCTCATCTGCAGCCTCGTCCGGCGCTGCCGATGCGACCTCTGCCTCCGGGAATCGACTTTCGAGATACAACCGGTTGCTCCGAACGAGACCGAGTTAATTTGCTGGAGATGGAACGGATGGTTTGGGTGCATCATCAGGAGATGGCCGAGCTCAAGCACAACAGTGGTAACAGCAATAATTCATTTCCATACTTAAAACTTTTTGGTCACAAGTTTGTTCAATTTTACACACGATTATGATCTACTGATGGATTAATTTGGATCAAGTTTAGTATTAACTGTGATCAATGTTATTCATGATTTTATTCAATTTTATGATTAATTTTGATCAGATTTAAACTTGATTAAACAAATTTGATCAAAATTGAGCTTAATTTTGATCAACTACACGATTGAATTTTGATCAATTTTTCGATTGATTTTCATCAACTTTAAAGTTTAATTTTGGTCAACATTTTAAGCTAAGCTTTGATTTGTTTCATAATTAATTTTCGAGCTTAATAATTTTTGTCGGCTTGGATAAGATTTTATGACACGATTTATAATCACCTTAAGACACCTTATAATCATTTTTCAAGGTTTTAATTTTTGATCAGATTTAAAGCTTATAATTTAAATCCTCCTTTTTGATTACCTACATTTTTATGACTCAATTTATTTGCTTAAGGGTTTGATCAATTTATTTTATTGATTTTTCGATCAATATTAATGTTAACAATTTTGATCAAATTTTCTTTTTTGGTTGTTTAAAATTTGATCAATAGCACAAGTTTAGAAAACAAATATTGTAAAGTAAAAATCGGTTTTGGAAATGAAGATTTAAAAGTAAAATGTTCCATTAGACAAAATATAGTAAAAGACTATGCTTAGTTCATAACACGAAGATTTAAGATAAAACTTTTGATCCGACGAAGGAAAATTTGAGGCGAAATTTAGTTCAGAAAACAAACTTCGATGGTGAAAGTTAAACATTCATTAAACGAAAAGTTCGAAAGTAGGAATTAATTCAGGGAACTGTACTGAAAAGTGATAAAATCGAACGAGGATGTACTGGAACATTTTTTTTTGTTGTTGTTGTTGCTGTTGTTATGAACTTTTTGGATTCCTGTTTCAGATCTGGTTCTGCTGGAGATGAGGAACAGCTTGGAGTACGAGAAGCAGCGTGCCATAGCAGAAGTGGTGAGTCAATGTCAGCTGGAGAAGCAGAAAGCGGTGGAGGAGACGAAGCGGAAGCAGTGGGTAAGTCACAGAACAATATTAATTTTTTAAGCTTTTTGTGGTTTTCATGGTTTGAGCTTTTTTCTAGTGCTCTCATTGCGGGAGAGAAGCCTCGTTCTATTGCTGCTGGAACACCTCCTACTGCGACTTCCCCTGCCAACAGGCCCATTGGCCCCAACACTGCCAGTCCTGCGCCCAACAACCGCGCAGCCACGTTTAAAGGTTGAAGGTCAGAGAAAAAGTTTTTCACTTAAATTAAAGTTAACGAAAAAAAAATTTTTTTTTGTTATTATCAAAAAGTTTATTCGTAAATAAAATGAGTTCTTTTTATATTTAAAAAATATATATTTATTCATTTTATTGATCAGATAATTTTTTTTTTTTGTTTTTTGCTTCGAGATAAAATTTTCGAATTCTCTGAAAATTTTATCGATAAAGCTGATAAATCGATAAAACAAATGGAAGATTAGTTAAGACTTCATTTTTAATCGAGATAAAAAAAACTTAGGAGTTAAAAATTAAATTTTCATTATTATATTTTTTTTCTCGTATTCTATTCAACAAAAAAAAGTCGAACGTGGTTTTTGAGTTCCAGAACCTTCAAGGTATTTATTCGCGCAGCCGCAGCAGAGACATGCATCGAACAGCAACGACATGAGCGAAAGGTAAACAAAATCTTTTTAACATAAATAGGTCAAAAATTTAATTCAAAAGAAAATAAAACGCCCACATGTGTTTTTCTGGTTATGTACTGCGACTAATAATTGTACTACATCGCATTAATGTATTTACTTAAGTTCAAGCGAAAACTTGAGTAAATACTCATCGAAACCAATATTATCATTTCATTTTTGCTTATAATTATTATTTATTTATTGATTTTGCAGCAAATTTATTGATGTTTAGCGTTTGTAAATTTGTTTAGTAAGATTATGTTTTTTTTGTTTGGTACGTATTTAGTGTTTGTTTCTGACGTTTAGTACATTAATTGTTTTGTTTTTCGTAGGGTTTACAGCCGATTTAAAGTGATAATTTTAGGTTATTGATAATTTTAGGTTATTGATAATTTTTTAAAGTGTAAAATTTATTATTTTTTAATTTTTAGCAGATATTTTCGGTTATTTGTGAGATGAATTTAGATTTTTGGTAAAATTTTTGAAGTGTCAACAATGTTGGTTTGAGTTTTGGCCCATGTTTTGTGTCTTTAAAAAAGATGTTTTTGGTTTCTATGAGATGTTTTTGGGTATTTATGAGACGTTTTTTGGTTTTAAGTAAACTTTTGTAAGTGTAAACAATGTTGGTTTGAATTCTGACACATTTTGTTTTGGGTTTAGAAGATGTTTTTGGGTATTTTTAAGATGTTTCGGAGCATTTGCAGATGTTATTGATTATTTCTTAGATGTTTTTAGGTTTTTCGAAAACTTTTTAAAGTGAAAACACTGTTGTTTTAAAATTTTAGCAGAGGTTTTTGGAGGAATTTAATAGTGTTTTGAATGTGTATTGGCAGTTTATACGTTGTTTTTAGCTAAGTGAACGATATTTTTTAGTGTGGCCGCAATTTTTTTTTTTTTTTTTTTGAGAGTTTAGTAGACATAATATTAAATTTAGCGGTGTTTGATATTTTTTTTTCGGACAGAATATTTAAATATTCACTCGTGCATTAATTCTCGTACACCCTGTATTATGATATTACGCGTATTTAAGCTGCAGAAATTCGATCGATGACGTCATTCGACTGCTTTATTTATTTTATGTAACTTTCGATCGGAGAAAATATTTTTTTTATCCTTTTGAGTTTTTACCTTATTTCTATAAAAATATTTGCTTTGTAATTGAAAAGAAGGCGGCGAGCGGTCAAGTGAAGGGGCGTGGCTCAGGCCAAAGAAACTTCTACAACGTTTCCCAATGGGGCGGTACGCGTTTACAAAAAAATATCGATTCCACAGAAGAATATAAATTCGTATCGTCCCGCTCGCGGCTTTCGTAAAAATCCTGTAGCCTGATTTCGCGGAGGGGCGTGGTTAATTTAAAAAAATAAAAAAAACGAGAGAAGATAACTTTAATAATAATTATGATCGCCACCGTTAGGTAGCGCGCGCTGTGAAGAAATTTAATACTACGGACGCTCGATAAGGGCGCGCACTATAATAAAACTTTAAATAATTAAATTTCGTAATTAAAAACTATTTAGAGGTAAACAACTTTATATTAAAATCGATGTACACTTTAATAAAAATTAAAAAAAAATAAAATTAAAAACATTTTGAAAGTAAACATTTTAAACTAAAAAATGCCCGCACAGAGCTTTCGTAAATCTGAAGAGTTGTTTACCTTTTTCCCAATCTTATATTACGGATGCTTCATCCAACCCATCTTTAATTAATTTTTAAAAAAAATTCAAAAACATTTTTCGCCAAATTTTTTATTAATAAAATTATTTTCTTTCCTTAAATTTAATAAAATCCTTAATTAATAAAATTAATATTAATTATATTTATGAAAAATCGAGGAAAATAATTATGAACGTCCGCTCGCAGCTTTCGTAATCGTCTTTCCCAATCACGCACACACCTACTGCTTGCCATTAGTTTTCTTTTACTTTCCATCGTGAGTTCGCGTGTTTTTTTTCCCCTCTCTCTCTTCGTAAATTTATAAAAGTGTTTTCCGCGTTCTTCTTCGAAAGGAAGTGCGCTCGCTTTTACCTTACAACCACAGGAATAATTAAATAATATCAACAACACAATTCTTAAAGGTTGGATTAAGCTGCAGCACGGTGCGCGCGACGATGGATCGCGTAAATCTCCACCGCGGTAAGTCTCATCCCTCCTTCGTCATTTCCACTCTCTTCTTCTCCCTAACACTCTCCCTTACCCAACGACTACGTGTAGAAAGGTATATATCTCATTAACAATAATATTTTAAAAAAATCTATTTTACATAATGTAATAATTATTAAAAACCGAAGCGTTTAGGTAGTGACGTCAAGCGGCCGCAGGCACGTTTTTTTTTTCGACCGTCCGTCTGGAAAAACCGCGGTGGACGACGACGATGATAATAATTTCGAGTGTAGGAAAAAAATAAAAGTGAGATTTAGGTCGCGTGTTCTGCATAAATATAAGCGACCAACACACATTTTGTTTGTTAATTAAAACTTGGTGAATAATAATTATTATTATAAAATCTTTGCTGATTTGTAGTCAGAGGCTGTTTCGTGTGTTCCCATTCGAGTTGGGCAACGATATCATCATCCCCCAGTTACGTAGTTGGAAGTGGGAACTATATAAAATTGTGTTATATTGTTTTTTCGAGTACATTTTTTTTAGAAGGAAACCACGCACTTTTATTTGTGAGTAATTAAGCCCGCTGGAATTGAGGTTACGAGCGGTAAAAGTTTGGTGGATTCAGAGTTGAAGCAGCGTCGACTTCTCTGTTGGTTCTCATGGTTTTTAGGTGTATATAAACCAGAAAGATCGGAAGTTTTTAGGCAACTTAAATAATTTTATAAGGATGTTGAGATAGACACTAAACTCAATTTTTGTGAGTTACAACTTTTTGTTTTGGTACCTCAAATTTCAGTATTAAGCTCTTGAAATGGGTGTTGTGGGCTAAGACCTGGTTTAGAACGAGTTAAATTCGGTTTGGAAGCTGCTAAAAACGGGGTTTTGATTCCTGAAATTATTTGTTTTAAGCTCTTAGAACGTGGTTTTGATCCCAGAAAGTTTATTATCGAGGACTATAATATGTGGATTTTAGGTTTTGTGGGCTAAAAATGAGGTTTAGAACCAAGTGAAACCAGGTTTTGAAGCTGCTAAAAACGAGTTGTTTTGATTCTTGAAATTACCGTTTTTAAGTACTTGGAACGTATTTTGGTTCCTGAAATTACATTTATTAAGCACTTAGAACGTGTTTTGATCCTTGAAAGTTCTTTATCGAGCACTAATATATGAATTTTATAGCGCTATTTTTAGGTTTTGTGGGCAAAAATGAGGTGTGGAAGAAGTAAAATTGGGTTTTGAAGCGTTTAGATCGCCGAATGTACATTATGAAACACTAAAAACATTGTTTTGATCCTTGAAATTTACAATTCTCAAGTGTACTAATACTGTATGTGGATTTTAGTGCGCTATTTTTTAGTTTTTGTAAAATAGTAAAATTGGGTTTTGAAGCAGTTAAAATCAACCTTGAAATTTACAAGTACCCAGCACTAACACAGTGTTTATTTAGGTTTTGCCGTACTAAAATCTGGAATCCCACTAAATTTACGTACACTAAAAAAAAAATCTTTTTAAGTTCGAGAAACTAAAAGTTTCGATGGTCGAAAAAGTGTGGGATGGAGTTTTGAGAAGAGGTCGGTTTCGAGTGTCGTATTGTTCCTCGGCGAAACCAACGAAACCCCTTTCTTATCGCTTGACCCCATTTCCACGGTGACCTTTGCTTCTCACTCAAAGGTCACACACATTCGTCTCTCTCTCTATTCTTTTTTTTTATTGTTTCGGGTCGAATTTTTTTTTTGTTTTAATTTTCATGTTTCGATTTTTGATTTTCATATTTTAGTTTATTTTTTTTATGAATTGATATAAATATTTACCTTTTTTTTTATTATGTGCGTTTGAAGTGCACCTACGTCACCAACCTACGGTAACCTACGGTACAAGTGGTGTGGGTGCCTTTCGGTGGCTAATCTCGTCCCGGGACTACCCACTCCCTCCCTCGCTACTGGATCCGGTTGCTTAACGGAGGGTCAAGTGGTGGGCTCAGGGTCTGATTACCACATTATCGCTATCGATAATCAATAATAATTATTACTATCAAATTGGAGACTGAAAATAATAATAAGAAAAAAAAAATTGTTTATTGCAAAATTTTGCTATTGGTTTCTATGTGGACAGTGCAACTCGGTTGTAACGACGTCGATGCTGGCCTTTTTGTTAGACTCGTACAAACATTTTTCGAAGACATTTAATATTTAATCGAATATTGAAATAATTTTATTTAAAAAAAAAATTTGGCAACTTTTTTGTCGTTATAACCGAGGTCAATGTACTTTCTTATCGCCATAATCAAATTTAAAGTGTTTTTTTTTTGTCGCAATAAAATTGTTGTTGACGTATTTTTTTGTCGCTATAACCACGTTTAACGTATTTTTTGTGTTGCTATAAACGAGGTTATCATATTTTTTGTGGCTATAGCAAAGTTTACAGAATTTTTTTTCGTTATAACGGAGTTTCTTATAATGTTATTTCATATGATTGTCTCGGGAGTTCTTAAAAATACCGTTATATCCGATGCTGTTTAACCTTGAAATTTTTTTCACAGATTTACACTGAATATTCTTTCATTGATTTACACTAGTTTTTCTTTTATAGATTTACTGTACAACGAATTTTCTTCCAAAAATTTACTTTGAATTTTCTTGCATGGATTTACACTGGATTTTATTCCTCAGATTTACACTGAATTTTCTCCTACAGATTTACATTGAATTTTCTTCTACAGATTTACACTGGATTTTCTCCTACAGATTTACATTGAATTTTCTTCTACAGATTTACACTGGATTTTCCTTCACAGATTTACAATAAATTTTCTTCAATAGATTTACGCTAAATTTTTATCCTCAGATTTACACTGAATTTTCATCCAAAGATTTACACTGAAATTTCTTCCACAGATTTACACTGAAATTTCTTCCACAGATTTACACTGAAATTTCTTCCATTGATTTACATTAAATTTTTTTTTTGTAACTTAATAATGTGAATCTCTTCATAGAAATAATTATTATATTTTGTTGGGTAATTAGCGGCTACGTAGAGGGCGCTGCGCAGGAAATGAAAGTGATTAATGAATGAAAGGGACAAACTAATTGGATCACTTAATTCGAAGGGAGTGAACGAGAGAGAGAGAGAGAGTGAATGAGATTGATTTTTTTATGAGAGCTTAATAACTTTTAATTGATTTTGATTTAATTAACGAACGATTTTTTTTTTCAATTTTTTATTTCTTTCTCGTTGGAAATGAAAAAGGAAGCTTCGAGTGACGTCACCTAATTTTGACCTTATAATGTCATCTGTTTTTAAGTTTAGTCGAGGCGAGTGGGCAGGCGCTGTATGTGGGTTGGAATTTGAGAAAGAGAAAGAGTGGGCGAGAGAGAAAAGTCGCTCTAAATGTCATTTCCGCGAAGCTTAGCACACGCGCATACCGGAAGTGAGAATTATGGGAGTGGTAACCTCCACCTACTCTTTTTTTTAAGTTCAAATGCACCGAAAAATTTGAATTTTAGCAAATAACTTGTTGAAAGTTTTATGAAGAATTATAACTTGCGAGCAAGTTTTTTTTAAAAAAGTCTCGTTAATACTGTTTAACGAAAGAAATTGCACTTGGAGATTTGTTACAAGTGACTTGCGAGCAAGTTATTTTTTAAGCTTTGTTAAACAGACTACAGTACATGTACTGTATTAACTTTAACGTATGAAGTTGCTCTTGAAGATTTGTTGCAAACGACTTGCGAGCAAGTTTTTTTTAAATAGTTTTGTTAATACTGTTTAACTTATGAAGTTGCTCTTGAAGATTTGTTGCAAGCCACTTTCGAGCAAGTTTTTTTAAATAGTTTTGTTAATATTGTTTAACTTATGAAGTTGCTCTTGAAGATTTTTGGGAGCGACTTGCGAGCAAGTTTTTTTTTAAAAAAATGTTTCATTAATAGTGTTTAACGTGTGAAGCTGCACTTGCAAATTTGTTACAGGTGACTTGCGAGCAAGTATTTTTTTTAAAATAAATTCTTTATTGTATAGAAGTCAGTAGCAGTAGTGAACTTGCTGAAAGTGACTTGCGCTTAATCTGCAGCGGAAAACAGCTGATTGAGCGTTGGTGCTAAAAATAAACATTTAAAATATCGATTTTAAATAAACGATTATCCAAAAAAAAAAAGATAAAAAAAAAGGAAAACAAAAGTCACGGAATAATCAAATAAATAAAGGTTGAAACAAAATTATATCAAAACATAAATAAATAAAGACATCGATCGTCTAAAATTATCGATTTCTTTTATTGACTTTTTATATTAAAGGTTAATAAATGGGAAATTTTTTTTTTTTTTTTTTTTTAAAGCCAAAAATATCGAAATTGAATATTTCGCACGATGACGTCATTTCAATCGATGAATGTGATTCATTAACCAATGCGTTTTAGTGGTTGGCGCATGCGCGTTTCTTTTTGTTTGCAGAGTGGGCGGGGCTAATAAAATTTTAAAAGCTTAATTATGATTGTAGTTGGATGTAGTTCACTAGGTCACTCGCTGACGTCATCCACTTTCGCCCGATGACGTCATGGTAACCACCAGACATACACTTTCCGCGGCCGGATTTATTATTTAACTGCTTTCTCTCTCTGTCTGTCTCGTCGCCAGCCTACTCTACTTATGTCCGCCCCAACTACGCCTCAAACAATTACAGTACCGTACTTAGTACTTATTTTGGGGGGAAAAAATTGCTGAAAATAATTTTTATTTACTTTTTTTTTTGGCGAAATTCTTCCATTTTTTTTTTCCGAGGATTTTGGTTTTATTATTTTTTAGGGGGAAAAAATTTTTTTTTCATATAAAATTATTTTTACATAACTTGCGGAAAGATAATAGTGCAATTCTCAATGGTAATACTTATTACATTAGAAGTTGAAAGGAATAAACTTGCCAGAATTTGCTTGGAAATTGCATTTTTCCCCTTCAAGTGACTTGATTTAAACTTTAAATTAATTTATTTTCTTTTTTTGAGTCATGTGCTAATTTAGTGACTTGATTTGCTCATTTAATGATTATTATTGAGTTCCAGGTACTTGAAATTCAATTTCAAGTCACTACAATTTAATTCAAGTCCCTAAAATTGAATTCAAGTCACTAAAATTGAATTCAAGCCACTAAAAACTCAGTTTCAGTCACTAAAAAGTCAATTCAAGTCACTAAAAATTCAGTTCGGGTCACTAAAAACTTAGTTCTGGTCATTAAAAACTCAGTTTAAGTCACTAAAAACTCAGTTTAAGTCACTAAAATTCAATTCAAGTCACTAAAATTCAATTCAAGTCACTAAAATTCAATTCAAGTCACTAAAATTCAA
>JAQGAY010000846.1:0-19472 GCA_034698085.1 Polydesmus angustus | reverse complement strand
AGGAATGCTGGGCAATGCTGGATAACAGATATTGCACGATACACTCACAACATCTTGAATGATTCTGTTTCCTTGGTGGTGGGCAATATTTACACTGTAAAGTGTAAATGATTTTTTGAATGCTGTTAATATTGTGTATCACGTTAGTGCTACCATTTTTTTTAATAATAGATTTTTTTGTCAAGTCTTAGTCATTGTAATGCTAATAGGCTAGTTGCTTCCTGTGAATGTTTATGAGATTTTGGTTAGATAATGCCTGTTAGAAATTTTAACGTTTTAAAGGAATTATTTAGTGTTATGGTAAAAAGAGCTCGGTTTTTATTAAGTTAATAATTCTTAACCTTTTGAATTTCATTATGTTTTACTGTAGTTAGATTGTAATTCAGCTTAGATTTTCTAATTCTTTAAAGCGGATTATATTTATAACGTTTACAATAAAATCCATTAATTTTATAAGTATTAGTTTAATATTGAGTATTCACAGTTCTTGTTTAGTAAGCATTGTTTAAAAAATAAGCATTTTAATAACATTTTGTAAGGCATGTTTATTGTTTGGTTTTAAAATTTCGTTTTAATGTCTTAAAATTATTGAGATTTTTAGAATACTTATTGCATGTGGTGGATTAATTTCACCTATCAAAATAGTTTAACTTGCATGTTTTATTTTTGATCAGTGATAATCTTTGTTTGATATTTTGGAATTTGTTGACATTACATTTTCTATTCAGAGTTAATTTTTTGGCATTATAATACTCTAAACATAGCTTATTTTAGAAAGCTTTGTCATGTACATGTATCATGCATGTTGTGACACAGCGCAGTGAGTTGATACCATGGGGTATTCTCAGGGTGTGAATGGTTTGATCGATTAAAATAATATACAACTCATTAAAAACTCCAATGGTAGTAACTTCACTCAACTCTCACGGGGTAGCAACTTCAAGCTACATACAGGTAGAGGTTAACACCCTCGTTAACTAACACAAATAATAAATAAATGATTTATAATATATAAAAAGGAATTTGTATTTGTGACAATAAATCCAGATTATAAAATCAAAATTAAAGTACAATAAACATTTCAATAACATTGACACGGAATGAATCAATAAAAGTTGCCAAGACAAAATGACTGCAAACATAAAATAATTAACTTTAAGAAACGCTATATCATTAGATAGTATTAAAATCGAAATTGGCATCATTAAGATTATCGCAAACGGCAATATAAAACTATCAAAATCAAAAAATTTATAAAATTAACAAATTAATCATTAACAGAAAATTATGCTTAAAATTGAGATAAATATTATTTTAAGTAATATTAAACTGTAATAATATTGTATATACGTAAATTGACTTAACTATTGAGTAAAATAGTATAAATTCCTATCCTTATTAAAAGATTAATGCACTTCCTGAAAATGGGATAGTACCAATCCATTAACTATTCCAATATAAAATAAAGCAATACAAAACCGCACGCAAATGCCAAGTTAATATTTCCAACATGTAAATTTTAAAATAAACAGATAGCAAGAGTTACCAAAGTAAGAACCTGAATTAATTAAAATCGTTAAATGAAAATTGCTAAGTTTTCTAACTTAACCTAATGCCTCTGAATAATGTAAAATGAATGGCAAAATTGCAAGCAAACAATTTCTAATATCGTTGAAATAGTATCAACATGAGATCACTGCTAATAATTTAACAGGAAGCATAAGTAACAGAATATAAACAAAATTTATCTTTTACAATGTAATACAAATAAATCAAATTTTCTAATTAGTAATGAGCAAAAGAAACAATTCACAAAAATTTAAAAAAAATGGTTAACAATTATTATTCAATGAATATCACAGAACAAAATTTTTAATACATTGGAATCTTGCAACATGGTACAGTACAATATTGGCATTGGAACAGTGGGGCCCTTAACACAATTACTGTTATCCAGTATTGCCTTGTGTTCTATTGATAATTTCCACAATTATCAAGAGCAAAAGAGTCTGGTCACCATGCATACCAGCACCCAAATAGCATGAACATAGGGTGTACAACACCAATACCATTAGAGTAAACATAGTAAACAGGCCTCAATCATTTAATTAATTTTTTTAGTACCTCCACCTCCTTTTTTAAGAAAAAGAAAAAAATGAAGTAGGACTTATTAAACAACGTCGACAATTGATTTCCCCAAGCCTAAATGAGTTGTTTCCACGGCCATGTATATTTTTTAAATTATTAATAATAATGGATTTTAACATTCCATGCTATACTACTAAAATGCTATAATATCTCTATAAAATGGTGCCTAGTGCCAAAGCAAACCATAACCTAAGCACATTTACCATTCTGCAAGCATTATCAAATAATTAATTTTATTTTAAATCAAAATCGTTTAATTTACAGGAAAACACCGAAATCCAAAGATAAATTGACCCATTTTATACCCTCCAATTAGAAATCTATCAAGAATGATGGACAATCAAACCATTCATCTCCATCAATTGATTCAGCTTCACTACTGAGCATATCATTGTCATTAATCTTACCTCAATCTAACGTTTTGTTTATATTTTCATTTAAGGAAATACTAATCGCATTATCAGAAACAATTTCGGAATTGTTTACCCCGTCGAGATCCACTGTAAGAGTATCATCGGATTCTTCTTCAATCGCATCGAGAATTCTATCCACCATTTTATCCTTAAAAGCAGAAATTGTGTTAGTATATGTATTATCAGAATTGTTACTTACCTCCAAATCAGATTGATTTCCCATCAAAGAATGTTCCACCTCAGTCGCTTTAAACAAACCAGCATTCATTAAGTCTGTGAAATGCTGCTCCACACCTTTCAAATGAAGTAGCTCTTGAAAAAAATTATTTACATCTTCAAAATCCATAAGAGAAATTTTATCCTCAAAAATGGACCAACTGTCCAAATGTGCCTTTCTAGTATCATTTTCGTTGGTTATTATTAAAAGTGCAACATTTTAACCACTAATTTCTTTCGACATAGCCTCATTATCATGCCTTAATGCGTTGTTAGATTTACCCAACTTACAAATAAGTTTTTTCTCATGGTCGGTTTGAAATTCCTCAACTAACTGTGTTAACATGCTATTCTCCTCCTTAGTTTTGATTAACTGACCCTCACACTTAAATAAATTATCTTTTGACTTCGTTGAAGTTGGCACACATATGGTTGTATAGCACATAAATATTTCATCATTAGCACTCTGTTGCTCGCATCACTTTTTCAGATAAGATTTGTTGCATAGTATCTGACTAATACATGATCTTAATTTTCTATAAAAATAATTCCTGAAACTGTATTTATAATATTTAACAACTATATAAGTAAAACTAAACTATATTTTACCAATTTTAATTATTTTATTAATTATATTTCGCAAATTTTAAAAAATACAGGCATTTGAAAATGGACAATTTTAAATGTTTGGGTTATTGCGTAACATCAAAACCTATTTTTTAAAACTTTTTATGTTTTATTATAGTTATTTATCATCAGGAACTAAAGTTGAACATGTATTTTAACAGAAAAACAGAATAGTGTTGAAGGCACAATGATTTCTTACAAATTTTACATGTAAGCCTTGTGAGTCATGCTGTATCTCACAGATACATTGGCCTAATTTAGGCCCTATTACTGATGCAATTGTTGCCAAATTTACTAAAAATGAAGATAACCTTAACTTTGGAAGATAGAAGGAAGCACAAGTTTGAAACTTGAGGTTTTATTAAAATATTCAAAAAAGCAACTCTTGTGTATCTCTCAGATAAGGTGTGAGCAATGGAGTGTTAGTTACCTTTTTAAGTTTAACGGATAAATCTTTGTTAAGTTGCCAAAACTTCAACTTTTCTGTGCATAAATTGTTAACAGATTTTTCTCAATGCTCATTTTCCTGTTGCTGCTGTTTTAGCAAATACATGTCGTCAGCCACTCTGCACTGTATTGGTTTAACAGTTTTACATTTCAACAATTCTTGCGCCAACTCGAAATTTTGAAACTGATAAAAATTAGAAATTTGACAAGTAAAATTTAATTCTTGCTGGTTTTGAATTTGTTTATTAGAAATAACATGTAACAATCGGTCTATGTAACAATCGGTCTATTTCCATTTTAGCCAAATCTAACTGCCATTCAACAAAGTCAACATTATCATATGCACTTTGTAATTCTTCTTTAAGTTAAAAAATTTCACTCCCAATCGAATAATTTTGCTCATAATAATTTGTTCTGTTATTTCCCCGAGTCAGACATTGCTGAGCTAAGTGAGCCAACATACCACATTCGAAACACAGTTTAGTAACATTTACATCAAATGGGTACAAATCAGGACAAAATTCAGAACGCAAAATATAATAACGGTGTTGAAATGTATTATTTATAGCCAAAAAATCGCTCTCTCGTTGAAGTATGACATTTTTGACGCCGATAGGAATTACCAACTGCTCATTTATATTAGCTCATGGTACTTAACCAATTCTTTTCAAATACTTCTTTAAATCCGCAAAATTATTGTTTCCACCTTCAGCCATAATATTAGTGCAAAATAAATTGTAATATAAACCTTACTTTATTTTAAAAAAATTGTTATCGTGTATTTTCTCACAATTTTCAAACCCAAATCTGAATTTAAATAGACAACATTATTTAAAAATTTTAAAGAAATTGTTAATGACAATTAACAATGTTATAAATCATACTCATGAAGTTAAAATTTCTTTTATAAATTTATCTTCTTATTACAAAATAACGCACAAAATAAAGGAAAATGAATTTTAACTGAAACAAAGACCAACCAACAACTTCAAATGATGGCATAAATGTAAAATTTCTTTAAAATGCTATGCAGCTAACAACACCCATGCACAGCATGTCTGATTATTTTTCAAAATTAAAATTATACAGATTTTACTGTTTAATTGTGTTAATTTAAAAATCCTTAAAATTATTAACTAATAATTTTAAGTAAAATGCTATTCATGAAAAACATTAATTTGTAATATTACAATTTTAATTTTTTAATATTTTACTAGCGATGATATCTGTATCGAATCTGTATCATCTGAAAATATCCACGAAGACAAACAAGTCAACTTATTCAACATAAACGGTATTAATATTAATAATAAATTTTAAGATTAGCTGTTTTAAATTGTTATTATATATACAATACAAATAATCATTTAAGTAACTATTGAAACGTGAAAAAAATGTATATAATACTGTGTATCAACGTAGCCGTCCGAGTTGGATATTTTCAGTGACACACTGTAATATTTGTCATTACAGATAAAATAAGTACATTTAATAAAAATAATTTTTAATCTAATTTTCTACCCACTAACAGGTACGTATGTAAGAAATATAATAAACCCATTATTGAAAATAATTATTTATTTACATAGGTCCAACAATGACTGCGCAGTATCATTCCTGCTCAGTATGCATATTCAGAATAACATTGACCGGCCCCATCAATAAATTTAACAAAATCGTAATAGTGCGGGACTCCAAATGGTGAATATAATTATCTTTCTCATTTAAATGTATTAATAACCTATTTAAATGGTGCTCTCGCTTTTTAATTGACTCTTCCTTAATAAAAATTTGATTAATTAAATATTGGGTATATGCCATATAATATCATAACCATTCATTTTCTCAAAAATGCATACATCATGTTCCAAATAAGGGTTTAACAAATCGTGAATGATACGCTCTAATTTAAGTTGCATACATTCACGAACGTCATTTAATTTACTTTTACAAAATAAGCAAGGCAAAGTTTTATGAAAATGTAACCCCTTTACTCTAAATTGGGCATTAATTGGTACGAAAATTAAGTTTTTAAAAGGTCGAAAAAGTTAATGACCGGCATACCTTGTGGCATTAAATTTTGAATAAGATCAACCATCCTAAAATAAACAACAAAAAAACTATAAATTTACAAAACGGTAAAAATATTGTTTTAATAGAATTGTATTAACTCTACATTCCTCAATTTAATAATCTCACTCCCCCATAATGAACATATACTATTATAAGACCAATTTAAATGATCCTGAAGCGCTTGATTACACGCATATTGAGTTTTTAAATATTCTGTTAAAAGATTTTGTCAGCAATGAAAAATAGCGTACTTCTTCACAAAACCCAAAGTTAATTACATGACTATCGTTAAATGTATTTAATTTATACTAAATCATTTTAAAGTTTTTTTAACAATTCGCAGAAGCACGTGGGATGCTCCACAGACATACAAAAGAAGCACCCATAGCAATCTTCGCGATTAATATTTAGTTTTGTAAGAGCAAAATTTTAGTTACAGCGGATTACCGAAAACATCATGTTAATATGAATTCGCACCGTCAGTAGTATAGTGTCGTAACTTCCAAAATTGCGAAATTGAGTTAAGCTATCTACCTTTTTGAGTTTTTCATGCTCTATCCAATGGTAAACTGTAGTAAGTTCCATCTGTAATATTTCCCGCCTAAAACAGTACTACTTCAGTATTCGATTGTAAGAGTTTTGAAGATAAGTAAATAGAATACTGTTGTATGTAACTTACAACAGTATTCTATTTGGCACCTTTATTTTTAAACCAACTCTTTGGAACATACAACAGTCTTCTACTATAGATTTTTGTAACCTTGAAGCAAATAAAGGAAGTTACTACATGTTTGTACTTGTATTAAGCAGTCATGGTGAGTGTTATTATTTCTTATTATTTTGATTGTTTTACTAAAATTTTCTTTACAATGTCATTTAAGTAGATTTAGTAATGTCTTTCCAAAAGTGTGGCTTATTAGTTGAAGATAGAAACGATGTAATTTTACACCAGACAACTGCATGTGAAGGCCAAATTAATGAGCCAGTGAATATGACAGAAGAAACAAATGCAGCAATATTAACAATTTCTAAGGATGAGCTATCCCAAAATGTAAGTAACTCTATCATAACTGTCATAATAATTATTATTACTGTAATATAAAGATTGATTAATAAATTTAAGGTTGAAATTGATGAAGAAACATCACTACAATTTGATAATGGAGAAGAGCAAAGTATGGTAACAATGCCAACATTGTTACAAACAAGTGGAAATTCACTTTGTGATGAAGCAAATAATAAAATTTACTATGTAAGTACAGCAAGATAGCTTAATTTAAAATAACATTATTGATAATGGTGTGCTTTAGGTTAAAAATACTGTGGAAGTATCAGCTCTTATTATTGATGACAAGGAAGAAGGCTCTGTAATGACGTACACCCTGGTACAAGATTCTGATTGTGCTGATTCCAACAATAATGATGACACTGTAAGTGAATTAAGAATACTGAATTAGGCAACAATGGTTCAAGAAAACGACTAAAATCTCCCAGTTTATGGAGTGAGAATGCTAGAAAAGTTAAACGAAACAAGGGTGAGAAATATACTACTAAAAAATGGAAAATAAAGTCTCCTAAAAAAATGAAACCTCCGTGCCCAGAAAAATGTCGTCTACAATGCACCACAAAAGTAGATGTCTCAGCTCGTGAAGAATTACATAAACAATTTTGGCAACTCAGTGATTTACAGAAGCAAAGAACTTTTTTATTAAACAATGTTAAGCTAAAAAATCGATCTCATCACAGCCTTTCAAAGAGAGCTCAAAATTATGGATATTTTGTTGTTGTTAACAACACATCTGTTGAAGTGTGTAAAACATTTTTTTTGAATACATTTGGCATCAGTGAAAGATATGTGTATACTGCTCAAAAAAAGTTGGATCCAGTAACTGGTATTGTAAAAGAAGAATCTCGTGGGAAACATTCAAACCATCCAGCAATTTCAAAACCTATTTTAGATACAGTAAGAAGTCATATAAAGTCATTTCCTTTAATTGAGTCACATTATGTGTGTGCACAAACTCGAAGAGTGTACATAGATGGAAGCTTGACCTTAGCAGAAATGTTCAGACTGTATGAAAAAAAGTGTGAAGAGGAATCCAAACCACCTGCTAAAAAACATACTTATTGCAAAATCTTTAATACTGAATTTAATATAGGTTTTTTTATTCCAAGGAAAGACCAATGTGCATTTTGTTTTAAATATAATAACAATTCAGAAGGTGATGAGAAGTGTTCAGAAGAAGAGTATTTGGAACACAGAACAAGTATTGAGCGAGCAAGAAATGAAAAAAAAAATGATATTGAAAAAGCTAAAAACAATTCCTCAATGATTGTTTGTGATTATGACCTTCAGGCAATTCTTCAAACTCCAGCTGGAGACATTTCAAGCTTTTTTTATAAAAGAAGACTGAATTGTTACAATTTTACTCTGTTCAATAATTTAACAAAAGAGGGATACTGCTATCTTTGGAATGAAAGTACAGGCAATAAAGGAGCAATAGAGGTTGCTAGTTGTGTTTACAATTACA
Organism: Polydesmus angustus; assembly: GCA_034698085.1. NCBI lineage: Eukaryota > Metazoa > Arthropoda > Diplopoda > Polydesmida > Polydesmidae > Polydesmus > Polydesmus angustus. Next base: position 11,017 of record JAQGAY010000846.1, on the reverse strand, counting down.
TTAAAGAAAATGCTAAGGAATGTGAAGAAATTATTTTTTATAGTGACAATTGCATCTCTCAAAATAAAAATAAATTCCTTGCTGCGATGTATCTTCAAGTCATTCAAGAAATGAGCAATTTAAAGTCAATCACACACAAATACTTGATTGTTGGACACACCCAAAATGCAGGTGTTCAATGCATTCATGCATAGAACAGCAAACTAAACGATTTTTGAAAAGTGAGCCTATGTGCCATCACAATGGGCTGTAATAATAAAAAGTGCAAAGAAAAATGGAACACCATACAGGTTAAAAGAAATGGACTTCTCAGATTTTTTAGATTTTAAAAATTTGGCAGCTACAATGGGAAAAAATTTTACTATAAACGAAAATGATGAGAAGGTTGTGTGGAATAATTTGAAAGTTATAAAAATTGAAAAGGAATCCAAAAACACCATTTTTTATAAAAATAACTTTGATGATGCCACTTTTGAAGAGATTAATATTCATAAAAAGCAACGTGGAAGACCAACATTACCTTTATTGGTTCCTGCTTACAAAGTGCAACCAGGTATTTCAATACTTAAAAAAAGAGATTTAATAACTCTTTGTCAACAGAATGCCATTCCAAAAGAGCACCATAATTTTTACCACACCATTCCAACCAACAAAAAAATTATTGATACATTGGATGATGAGAATTGATAAAAAATGTAAATTATTATATTTACATAATAAAATGTTTTTTTCTTAAACAGTAATAATTTTGTAAGTGCATTAGATTTTTATTTATAATTTTGTACATCTTTATTAGCTAACCAAAAATAATTAACTTTAAGGAAAAAAAGTGAAAGCGGCTGTAGAAAACTGTAGTAAGTTCCACACATACTCAGTTTTTTGGTTAATTTACTTTATAATTGAGTAAATTTAAGGTTTTTATTATAATAATTGACTTCATGGATATATTATGATTCTATTTTAGTACTGCAAACACTATTACAAAAGGTTTCATATTTTATACACTTTGTTGAAATCTTAAAATGCGATTATCTCAAAACGCGGTTTTGGAAGTTACGACACTATACTACTGACGGTGCGAATTGTCGCAACTTTTGTGGAATGCACCTCGATTAGAGGGCAAAAACTTAAATAGTTGAAAACTTTAATTAACAAATCAATTAACATAGTAGATTCCATATGTTTAAGTTCGGTTTTTATATATTAAAACAAACATTGAAATGAAAAATTAATACTAACATAATAACAAAAATCGTAGAGTATAACTCTATTAATCCGGAATCCAATTGTTTGGAAAACCCAATAATCTGGAAAATTTGAAGTGCATGCGCTTGTATTGTTTTCCACATATACATGCATTTGTTTTGGTTTTTTGGGTATACTTTTAACTGTTAAATGCATTTTGCCCCTTTAATGAAAGTGTTTTTTGATTTTGACAGGTAATGTATCACATTTGAATAAAATTTGAGGTATTTGCAACTTTATCTAGTGATTTATTTTTGGCTTTCCCATTAAAACACATTACTTTCGATAATATGGAAAATCTGCTAATTCGGAATGGCCGTGGTCCCGACTGTTCCGGATTAATGGAGTTTTACTGTATACAATATTAACATACTGGTAATCACAAAAATAGTACACCGATATATTATTTCAAACCATTTCAATTAAAGTTAAGGAATCACACATTGTCTAAATACTTTGTGGGGGCATTTATGCATATAATTTTTGAACTTAATGCATTTATCACATTTCCTAATTATATCACAGCACCAATACAGCAGAGAGTTGAAGGTCTCGGTGGAGATGGACTTCCACTGACTAAAATTGTCACAATTACAGTTTCGTTTATAGTTAGTGTTTTTTATGGAGTCTGCTATAGATATCGGTGCACTTAACCATAAAAGCAAAACATAGCAAATAGAGACTACAAGTAATGACACTTCCTATCTCCTCTATAGTAAAGTAAAATTTAGTTATGCTATGCGCCACCAGGGGGCGCTGGCGCACAATGTTGATGGCATTTTGACCGTGGTACATAGGAAAATGCAGTGTTCTATTTGGATTGTATTTGATAAATAAAAAATGCCTACATGCTTTGTGGTTGGATGCAAGTCGGGATATTATATTAAGGGTCAGTGTGTTTTAAAAAATTTTTCGACCACCTAGAGATGCAGAATTGTTTACAAAGGCTGTCTAAGAGTACAAGTAGGCAAAGAAGACGATTTTGCGCATGCGCAGTGTGACAATTTTGAAATTTGAATTGCCGGCAGGAAAATTACAAGCTCAATACACTGTACAGTAATTGAAAATCAACATTCTTTTCTCAATTTAACTTGATTGATAATACTGGTGAAACATATTATGGATTCTTTATAACATAATTAGTCTTTGGCAAGAATATTAAAAGGAATTTTTATTTTTACGAAATTAGTAGTAATTGATTTAGAAAAATAATCTAAATATAAATTTTTACATTTTGTTTTTTTGACTCGGGTTAAATTGTAATAAATAAGTTATAGAATCTCTTTTTACTAAAAAATATTTTAATAGATTTTTTTATTTACCAAATTATCAATTTAAATTAAATGAGTAACAAATATCCCTGCTACCGGAGAGATCCTTGGTTAAAGCTTCTTCAATTGCCATCAATATTTTTCTGACGCGCCACCTGGTGACTAGATTTTGCAACTTGAACGAAAAATGAAGAGTGTCATTACTTCTCTTCTCTATGTGCTATGAGCAAAATGATTCAAAACATCTTATGTAGAAAGCAGGCACAATGACGTCGTGTTTTAGATAATAAAAATGAATGTGATCTCCTAACGGCAAGTAACAGGATGGGATATGCCGTCGGAAATACCCAATTAATCGTTTTTTGATTTCTTCCATATGTGACATTACATCAAGGCACCCATAAATCGTAATTAAACTGAATATACAATACAAATTATTATATCAATATTAATTTTAAACCATACCTATTGCTATAAGTTTTATAAAAGTTAATAATGTTTCCTTACTATATTATTATTCAAAATTTAAACGTTCAAAGGTACTTAATATAAGCATGATGTTTCAGCTGATTGCAGACGACAGCATTAAATATTAATTTTATAAGCTTGCTTACATCATATTTGTTTGCTCAATGAACCATTTACTTCCCGGCAGGCAACCTAAAAATTAAATATAAAATTTATTGCTTATTCATAGAATTACTGTATTTACTGGCGTATAAGACGCCCCCACATATAAGACGCACCCTTAACTTTCAAAGTTAAAAAATAAAAAAAAACCATTACTTCCATTATAAAATGCCTTTGATTATAAGACACATCCCTTTCTCAGACTTCTTAAAACAGTAAAAAAAGTGCGTCTTATACGTCAGTAAATACGGTATATATAATATTAAAAACTGATTTTACCATTAATAATAACAATTATATGCAATCATTCCAGAATCCTTTATTAAGAAGATTTGCAGTGATGTCTTTTAAAAAACTTCCCAAGTCTCTGTTTTCTCAATCTGCTGTAATATTTAGAATGGTATCAGCCTTTTATCATGCCTTCTTACTTTGGATTTTATCAATGTTTCCTTCGTTTATTTCTGCAATACTTTTTTTACTATCGGTTTGTGCATTTTGTAGCCCCCATTTAAAACTCCAAAATCTCATAGACTGGGCACCTATAGTCCTATTCAAATTGTTGTGAAAACCTTCAGCATCATTACTTGTCCTGCCAAAGTGTTACAGTGTTCTTTCCCTCACATTCCAAAGTTTAATGGAAGCTGTTGTTGCATTTTTTTTAGTTCCATTGTCGTCACGTAAGCCAATGTAATTTTTTTTCGAAATACAGCAGCAGTTTGTGTATTTTTTTCTTGTATTGGTCGAGTTTGTTGACCTATCCAAGGCATCAAAATTTCCCCAGGAAGTTTTTCCCAGTTGCTGTATACATTTTCAATGGGCACAAATGCCAATGCAGTCATCATCCTGAGGTATAATGACAAGTAGCATAAATCTAATGCAAGAATAATTCAACAGATTAAAAAACAACATTATTTTCAGGATTTTATTCTGGAATTTTAATCATCAATTTACAAACAGCAACTAACTACAGTACCACAGCCTACCCAAAGTAAAATACATTAATGAAGCTAGCAACAGAATATTAGATAAGTTGTTTTTTTTAAATTTTTATAAGATAGATTTTGGTTCTTTAATGGTTTTTTATTCTTTAGAAATCCCTTTGAAACGTTGCTGAAATCTATAGAAAGATAATGGATAATGTCTTATATCAATTGTAGAAATGATTCACAAATTCAAAAACATAAGTACATTCAAAAACAAATACTAACCATGGAGCTTAATAATGTTTTTCTTTTTTAAGGAATTCATTCCAGTTATATTAGAGGCATTTAATAAACAGCAAACTTGAGGATGAAATATTTTCAGATAACTTTTTAAACGTTACGGAATCTTTAAAACTATATAATGACAAGTAGCATAAATCTAATGCAAGAATAATTCAACTGATTATAAAATATTAATACATGTAAGTTGATTTGAGATTGTATAATTTTTGGCAAGTTTTTTCGGTTTTCTAATGGCTCAAGAACCTGTTAAAGATTCAAATAATAGGTAATAGAATATGACATGTATTTACTTGAAACAATTAAATTATAAATCTATCAATAATTCCTTACTTAAATCGCTATCTTAATTCTCTTATTTTTAAATAATTGGCCTATAATCACTTCCATAGCCTGGACATTGATTATGCCATTGTGGAAACAAAATGTCAGTTACCAGGATATATTTGTTTCAATCTAGCAATTTTGCTGCTAATTTTTTTCTCATTATATTTATATTGAAGAGGGTTTTACAATAGAATCAATGGAGTTTTTTTAATTTTTATCTTCAAAAGTTAAGGGGGGGGGGGGAGGGTCTTAGAATCGAGGGGGGTCTTAGAATCAAATAATTACGGTAATATCTATTTAATCAAATTTTTTTTCTGTGTTGTACGTCACTGCCCATAGGTTACATGCCATTACAGATTACATATTTGTATCAGTTGCAAGGTGTGGCTTTCAGCAAGCAGTTTAAGAATTCAAATGTTGTGTATGTTTTACATTGATATATTTATAACTATCTCATCGAATCATTTATTTTATAGTGATACTGTTTGACTATTTTGGAGAATAAGGAAGAGGAACAAACACTGACATATAAAGCATATGGAGAACGAATATACTGTGAATTTACTGGACCTATAACCTTTGCAGAGTTAATGCATAGTTATGCTTTCTACTTGCATGTATTTGGTAATTCTTGTGCCCATATTTTATCTTAATCCTTATCCTTTAATATTAGGTAATGATTTAAACTTATTTCATTTGAAGAAATTGGGATAACAAAAACAATCCCGTTATTTTTGTTAGAACAATTTTTGGTAGATATAACACTTTTCAAAAGTGAAGGTGTGATATAAAAAGTGTGACCCAGCAGATATACTTGGAAAAACTCCATTGCTGAAGCCATCGCAACCATTTCTTTCTCCATCTGGGAATAATTTTGTTCAGTCGGATTGAGAAGATGGCTATAAAAACTTAAAAGTTTCTCCTCCCCTCCTTTATGAACTTGAATGTATATAGTACTCACCACTATGGGACCAGCATCCACAGTTATCTTGGAATGGGCTACATTTGAAAAATAAGAAAGACAAGAAGCATGGATTAGACACTGAATTATTTTCTGCCAGGCGGCTTCTAAGGACGGCGTCCAGGTGAATTCCACATCCTTGTGCGTTTCACGGTGTAGAGGCTCAGAAAGTTTGGAATGAATTTCAAACAATAATTCTCCATTCCTAGTGCACTACGGAGTTCGGTGACGGTCATTGGCGGCTTTAACTTTTGAATGTTGACTAACTTGTCTATGCCGATTTGGACTCTGTTGCCCGAAAGTAAGTGGGGAAAATAAATAGGGGAAAAAAAAGTGGAGACTTAACACTGGGGAATACGTCATCGTTAATTATTGCAGTAAGTGGTACCAGGGAAAAGTTTTAAATGAAGGAGATGACTTTGAAGTCATCTGTATGGAAAAATCAGGAAAGTGGTGGACCTGGCCAGATGAAGAGGATAAGTTATGGTTTTGCCCTAATAGTATTATTTGCCTAATTCCTGTTCCTAAACCTGTGCGTGGAGGAAATCGTATGTTTGCTGTTGACATGAAGTAATAAGTTTATCATTCATTTGTTACAATAAAATGTGTTTTTGTTTCATTTTATTGTCATTGCCTTACTCAATTTCATCCATTTTGATAAACTCGCATATTTTTCTAGTGCTTTATAAAATAAAATGTCAACTTTAAAGTTCTTAATGTTATTGCTTTATTAATTAAATATTTTAATGTTTTTACCAAAATTTCAGACGCCTACCAAGTTAAAATTTAAGTTCAAAGACCGGTTTTTTGGCCAAATTCGATTGCAATGGACTCAAAACTTCAAAAACTAATTAAACATTAGCATTAGAAAGTGGATACAATGTTTTGGTGGGTAAAACAAGCAAAACAGATGGAAAAATCGCTGTTGTTCATAGAACCCCCATCGACGGGGTTTTAATAACACAAAAACCCCGGGTTTACAATACTGATTGATCGATACTAATAATAACACTGACAATGATCAAATGTTTCTGATGTAATGGAAAAAGATTCAAAGCCGAACATCAAAGCAAAATTATTGAGAAAGAAGTAAACATTTTAAGTGATGATAGTGATACAGTTGCTGAGGATGACTGGTTTGATTGTGAGAGAGAAATGTTAGTTAAGGATATGTAGATTGATAAGGATAATAAAATTAATACATTTATTAATAATGATATTAACGATTCAATTATTGAAAGCAAATTTATTTAATGAATGCATGGTGTGGGGCTTATTTCTGCACTTGTTTATATTGTAGAAAGTTTCGGAGCATTCTTTATAGTGATAGCATGGAATGTTAATATAAAAAAAGGAAATCTGTTATTATATTTTATTTATACATAATCCATGACTGTGGTACCATCCTAAATGGGCTTTCATTTCGATTTTCAAAAATGACTACTAAGCTGTTTAATTTAAATTTAATTTTTTAAATGGATAAAAAAAATAAATGTGAGCTAGTATGGAGTATATTTATCCCTATTAACGGAGGTGAAATACTAAAAAAAAAAAAAAAGTACGGTGGTATCTATTATTGATTCTTCTAACAATAAAATTATTTATTTCTCCTGCTATTCTGGTGCATGGCAGACGCATGGCAACCAGACCGTCTTGATCTTGTGAGATGTGGAATCAATCAATCGAGCACTTAGCAATGCTGGATAACAGTAATTGTGTTATGCACCCCACTGTTTCTAATGCTTGTATTAACTTGTTTTAAATTGATTTTATTACTCAGATGTGTATTGTGCTCTACAAATAAGATTTTTATTTCAGATTTGGGTACAATTGTGTATTAATTACTTGGATCCAATTTTGAAGGTAGACCTTGTTGAGACCTCATTAAGATTAATTCACTAGTTCCATTGGTTTTTAAGGTAAATTTGTATTAGTTAAGAGTTCAATATAATGAACAGTAAGAAGCAAAATTAAAAACTAAGTTTTTACTCTTATTTAGTTAATTTAGTCATTTAATTATAAATATTTATAGAAAATTGCAAAAAAATTAATAACCTTTTTTAAGTTTTTAGTTTTGCTAACAAGAATACTAATTTGTTATTTTTATGTAGATTTGTTTGCTACAATGAATAAAAACAAAATGTTTCAAACTCTTTTTGATGCATATGTGCTGGCATATCCTTCAAAAGGCCAAAACCTTTGCCAAAAAAAAGTGATTGAAAAGTGGAGAGAATTAAAAAAAAGTGAAGACTTAAAAAAGGAAGTTGATGAATGGTTGCGAGCTTTGAGATCAATGGCTAGTACAAAAAAACTAACACTTTTTAATTATTGGGCGAAACAACCAACAAAACCACAAACAACTGCTGCTACAGTGACCAGTGCTCAGGTTTATTTATATATTTCTGTTTGCATGGATTTTGATTATACCATACAATACTAATTTTGATTTCATTTTGATTAGATTGATGATTCAGTACCTCCTACTAGCCAGTTTACACCGTCAATGCTTGCTACAGCCCAGCTGCAGCTTTATTATTTTTTTTTTTTACTAATTTTGATTAAACTAATTTTGGTTTCATTTTGATTAGGTTGATGTTTCTGCTTTTTCTCAGGTTTTTTTTTCTGTTTGCATTTATTTAGATTATTAAAACTCATTTTGATTTCATTTTGATCAGGTTGATACGCCAGTGCCTACTACTAGCAAGCTAACACCAACAAGACTTCCTTCTGTTTATCTGCAGCTGCAGTCTGAGATATACATTGTTAATTGTGATCTTTTAGGCTTGTATGAACAAGAAAAACGAGGAATGCTTACATATGATCAAAGTTTAGAATTGAAGAACAAGAAGAAAAAGAAAATTGAGCTAGAAAACCAGCTAAAGAGGAAAAAAGGTGACTCAAGAAAGATCCAAAAAAGCCAGAGAAAAAAAGAAAATAAAATGGGAAGTTTTAGTTGAACAGAATCCAGAGCTACTTAAATCTACACGGTGGGCTTAAAATAAACGTTCAATACTGAATTAGTATTAAATCTTTATAAGGCCGATAACTCAATCATTAAATTTCAATGCCACAATATGGGTTATTGAAAAAAAGCGCCAATGTAAGCTACAAGCATTAGGCGAATTCGATCACGTTGGAATCCATGCAGAGCATAGGGACTGAGTATGATGGGTGTAACTGCTTCTGTTGTGGCTGAAAGTGGATATTTTAAACACCGAATAGAACAATTTAAAGTTAAAAAAGTCTTTAAAAAGTAATTCATCTTTGTGTCATTAAAATATTGTTACAGTAAGGATTTAATACTAATTCAGTATTGAATGTTTTTTTTATGTATAAAAGCAAAGACCACAGCTGGTAGACCATGGATTGAGGAAGACCAACCTTCATTACTAGATGCTATAATTAAGATTGCTCTGCATGGGTCTGCATCACATGAAAAAAGGCAAAGTGATGTATATAGAAGTATAAAAACATTGGATGAGTTGACTGAGCAGTTACAACAAGATGGTTTTACAATCAGTAGATCAGGACTTGAACTATGCTTTTGGTAAGCCTAGTTCATCAATTGAAGGGCAGCGCCATGTTTCAACAGTCCCAGTTAGACTCATTAGAGCAAGGAATGATCACCATGCTAAACATATAGATGGTTTGCTTTGCACAATAACAATAAATCATTTAGAAGAGTTGGCATCAATGCTTGGACCAAATGAAGTTTGTTTCCTGAGTCAAGACGATAAAGCTCACATTCCAATTGGTTTGACTGGTGCCAACAAAGTCCATTAATTATGCATGTTGAGTACAGAGTTAGTTTGCCTGACCATGACTGGGTATAGGTGCAGGACACAAGTTAATTCCTTCAGTTTATGCTGGAATTCAAATTAAACCTCGGAAAAAAGAAGCTGTCAGTTATTCAGGACCAACCTATATTGCAATTTGATCAGGCAACATTCATCATCCACTGCATTAAGCCATGGACTGGATTTTGAAAAACTACTCAGTATCAAGGAATTTGATATTATTATAAGAAGCAGTATTGATAGATTAGTGAAGCCCAATTTGTTATGACAGCTGATGGTGGCCCGCATGAAAACCCCAGATACCAAAAAGTGATTAAAGTTGCAATCCACCATAATTTGGATGCTTTATTTATTGCTACTAATGCTCCTGGAAGGAGTGCTTTTAATAGGGTTGAAAGGAAAATGGCAACACTTAAGTAATGAATTATCAGGATTAATTCTACCTCATGACTACTATGGTACCCATTTGGATGAAAGAGGAGTTACCATCACTGCTGATTTAGAAATGAAGAATTTTCAATTTGCAGGAATCATTCTAGCTAAATTTGGTCAGAAGTGGTAATTGATAAGTTTCCAACAGTGGCTGAGTTTATTGATCCAACGAAATCTGAGCTACTTGAAACACAGCTATAGAACAAAAATCAGAAATGGTTTGACATCCATGTGTGAACAAGCCAATACTTAACTCAAATTGTAAAATGCACTGATAATAAGTGTTGTTCAAAACCAAGAAGCTCTTATTTCAATGTTGTACCAGGAAGATTTCTCCCTCCTCCTTTACCAGTTGTTTAAACAAATGAAGGTTTGAAAATTCCAGAAAGGACAACAAATGGAGCAACTCATATTTTCCCTACTTTATTTGCTGCTCAATGTTTAAAAGTAGATGACATCCTTCCTCGCTCTTCCAATCCTTATAAAATAATGCCATATGATTTGTACTGCCCATCAGTACAGTCCATTCTTAGTGATAGGGTCTGTAAAAAATGTCACCTTTATTTTGCTTCATTTGTCATGCTGCGCAGTCATTCCTTAACCCACAAGCAGGAACCTATTTTAATCTCAAAACCAGTTAGACCACAAAAAGTTGCTGGTCTTGGACAACATAAACTGATGGTTATAATTGTGAATGAAGAAAATGGAGTGTTGACTGGATGGAAGAAGAAGACCTAGATTTGAGTGGAAAAATCATTCCACAGAATAAGGAGATCCATGCAACCCCAATTTATTCCATGAATGAACATTTTTCTTCACCTTGGAAGAATGGAGGGCAATAACTTTTTAATTGTTTGGATTATTACTTAATTAAATGTTTTAAAACAATTTTTATTAAATGCTTTAAAATAATTTTTATTAGATATTTTTAAACAATTACAATGACTTCTTTTAATTGTTTGGATTATTACTTAATTAAATGTTTTAAAACAATTTTTATTAAATGCTTTAAAATAATTTTTATTAGATATTTTTAAACAATTACAATGACTTCTTTTAATTGTTTGGATTATTACTTAATTAAATGTTTTAAAACAATTTTTATTAAATGCTTTAAAATAATTTTTATTA
>JAQGAY010000845.1:0-19474 GCA_034698085.1 Polydesmus angustus | reverse complement strand
ATTTAATCTCCGTGACGCCTGGAACATTATTTTTTTTCGCTCTCTCCTCTCGGCGGTATTCTTCTGCTGCAGTACCATTTTCTTTTTCTATATTTATTGGGAAGGTTTTGTGTTTGCTACCGTCTTTACTCAATCGGAAGTCAGCTTTATTTTCCATTTCCGTTCATTCGAGTATCAAAAATTAAAGTGGTTGATAAAGTGGAAGAAGTGGTTGATGCGGTAGGAAGCGTAAAGTGAAGACGCTTACAGTTGTTGGAGGAGATGGAGGGAGGAAGAGAGTTAACCAATCTTTTTATTTAACTTTTATTTCTTGTTTTTGTTATCTTCCGATGACGAAGATGATGATGTCACCTTGAAGCATTGCCAGATAACTTTTTTTGTCGTCTTCTTCTTCTAAGGCTTCTTTTTCATCTTCGCTATCTTTTATTATTTCTATCATTTTTTATAAAGCAAAACTCGTGTCTACGATACTAGTTGCAGATTTTAATTTAGATTTTTACTTATTGATGAAGATGATTTAGAAATATAATTTTTATTGAAAATATAAGAGAGAATGATGGCAAGCCAACAGCGGCCACCAAATTCATTGGTCTCTGTTGATTTGATCAAGCGCGTGGGCATTTATTTATACTGTATTATTATTACAGTAGAACTCGGTAATAGTGCGCACAAAATGCGGCCCCGGCAAAAATCCTATTCAGCTTATGTATTGTATTTCAAACTCGGATGTAATGCACAGTAAGCACTCCGTTATAAATTATAATGGTCACTAATTGTTCATTATAACTGAAGCAATTTGGCTGATAATAATTTTTTTTTTTTATAAAATTGAGCTCTGTTAAAATGCAAATTTTATTTAAATATTTTTGCTACCGGTAATAAAATTGCACTAAAGCAAAGTGTAAATTTTTTATTAAAATTATGTTTTGATGGTGATTTAAAAATTGTTTTAATACGTAAATTTTGAATGCCGTGATGATGTTTGAAGGAGGCGGTGAACATCAGTACATGTACCAGTACTGTACCATTGCTGGAAAGTGAAGCGGAAAAAGTATTTTGGTCTTCACATTATTTTCTAACAACTGGCTATTTTGTGCATAAATAATATGCTCTAATGTTGAAATATATTTTAACATGTAATTATAGAGTGTAAAGGTATGTAGTACTTATTTAAGGTGTTCATCAGATATGATACTCTTCGGATATAGCGTACTTTTTTTGCCGGTCTCTCGAAGTTCACTATAACCAAGTTCTATATTTTAAAACGATGTTTTTTTCATTTCTTTATTTTTTTAAATTAATTTTATTCGACTTTGACGAACAGTATGGAATCGTCACGAGTTGAACGAGACCTTGGAGCGTGTTGGCTGGGGGTTTCGGGAATTTTGTTTACATTGGAAAACGTAACTTAAGATGGCGATTAAGAAGGTGCCGGAATGACGTCATCGAAAATTGTTGAGAAGATTTTTTTTTAAAATAATATTAATAAAAAAAAAAAAAAGTCGTCTGTTGGCAAGACGGTGATGCGGAAAGAGTGTAAATAATATTTGCCAAAATGAAATCAAAAGTGACATTACACATGGGTGAAGATTTGAAGGTTAGGAAGGGTCATTTGAGATATCAACGGATTATCAGCTCCGGCGTTTTTCTAAAATGCGTGTTTTTTTTTTGTTTTTTTTTTTGAAAAGTACAAATGGCGTAATGCGAAGTAAGGTCCCAAAAATAAAAATAAAAAAAAAATGAAAAGACAGCCGAAAAAAAAAATATATATATTCAGTTTTTTAAAAAATGGTGTTTAGACAGCTGTGTTTTGCAACAAAATAAAAGGAAGATATAAATATAGACCAAACGTTAAAAAAAGGAATAGGGGAAAAAAAATTCCGGACCAAGAAAAAAAAAATATCAAAACATAATTTTTTCTTTTTTAAAGAAGAAAATAAAAATTTAAAACGATGGATAAAAAAAAATGTTGCTTATATGTACATGTATTTTTATTCCTAATAATTTTTTTTCTAAGACGTAATTTTTTATTTTTATTATTATCGTTTTTTGTTGTTGTTGTTAAATGGTATTGCTTTACGATGTAAGTCAAAAAATGAAGTTCAGAGCGCGCGTTAGTCAAGTTCAATAGGCTATTCGAATGGCCTCTATCATCATCACGCATAAATGATAAAGTAAAGTAATTGTGTAATGGCGTTGACTCTTTTTATTTATTTATTTTTTTTTTAAAGTTTTTGTTTTAAGGAAGACGAGATCATTTCCGTTTCAAAACTTAATCGTTTACCCAAGTACATACACTCGAATCGCTCTCTTTCTGACTGTAGTACGTGTGTGCGCGCGTTTAGAAGCCGAAAGAATTTTTAAATTAGAAAAAGATAAAACGACCACCGGAAGTGGATGAGTGACACGGTTCAATTCACCCCTCTACCACGTACACCTTTCTTCTTCTTTTTATTTTTTTGCCAATCATGTAGAGCAAGCCTTCACCTATCTATAATTGCGCTCTTGTTTTTCCGATACACATTTTATCACGGCGTTATTTTTCCTTCGCCCGAACGTTTAATTAATTATTTTTGTTTCTGATTTTAATAAAAAATTTTAAAATGTATTAAATGAAGGAAATACGAGAGAGGAAAACAAAAAAAAAAAAAGGTGTTTGAAAAGGTTAAATTCATATTTTAATAATAATTGGCCGTTTTAAATTGATGGCGATATTATCTTCCGGTTTTGTTTGCTTAATTTTTTTTCTCCTCCCGCTTTATTTATTTTTTGTTTAGAAAAAAAAAAAATGTTTTATAAATTTTTTTACGTGGAATTTTTTGGAGAGTGAAAGGGGTGCCTTTTTCAACCATTCATTCTTAACTCATTCATTCATTGTTTACTATTTCTTTTTTTTTTTAAACTAAAAAAAAAAAGTTAGAGTTTTAAAAATAAAAAAAAAGATGAGAATTTGAAAATGACTTAAAAAAAAAAATGAAGGGCGGGAGGGAGGAAATATACTCTTTTTGACTGAATGTATTTAGCTATTGTAGCGTGGGTGGTTGTTTTACTTTTTAATGACAAATGTTGGTCCGTTGGAGCGGTGCTAACGATGTGGTCTCTTGTTTCTCTCACCAGGGGGCGTCACGCCGACTTCACGATCATCTGCTTACCTTTTTTTTTTATTTATTTATTTATTTCACGGCTAAGACTCAACCTTATATAAGAAGAAAATGAAAGAAATGCAAGCAGCCACCCCATGGGGTGAGCCAATAACTTTTGAGGGTAATTTTTAACCGTGTAAAAGTTGATATAATTATATGTGATTTTATATGGATTAACGCGCAACGCTGTTTCTTTCCATATTTTGAAAGGTAATGAAATGAACGGTAGGGGGCGGGTTCCTAAAACTTTTATTTTTTTTTTCTTTCCTTCTTGTTCTTTGTGAATAATATGCCTCTGCTTATTAGATTTCGCGTGCGTTGCGCCCTGCACTTACTATTTTTCTAAGACTGAATAAATGGAGTTGAACCGATTACTGGGTTTTCGGAGATGTTTTGGACTTTAAGAATAATAAATGATCGCCGAATATGATGGGCGGCGGTTTGTTTGATACAGGCTTATTAGAATCACATGGTTTTTAAAATCACATTTTTTGGAAATAGGGGGATTCTAATGAAAAATATGGGGAGTATCATGAAAAGTTTGCATGCTAATTATACTGTGGTTATACTATTTTTTTAAAAAAGCTTTTGTTGCTGCGTTTATATTTTAAGAGTTGCAGAAAAAGTTTATTTTTTTGTTTTGCTTTTAAAATTTACTGCCCGAATTTTTTCAGTACATGTACATGTAATTCAAAGAAATGCGTGTGCTTGTAACGCGGTCACAATAACATTAAGATATTTTTACCTATTAATTTGTACTGCTAAGTACATAAACTGCGCATAGGGTCCTTATAGATTTGCGGGGAATTAAGTTTTTGATTTTACTGGATTATCGATTATTAATGAGACTGACCGAAATTTCTCACTTATAAAAGTGTCTCAATTACCCGAGTTCTCGTCTAAGGAGGCTTTATGATCTCTAATTTCTCTACAGAGGACTAACTAAACCCGTGTGCACATATCATTTACCCAGTGGCGGGTTACCCAAGAGGCGCGCGCCAAGGACCTCATAAGTCAAGGAGTCCTCCAAATTAAGAGAAATTATAAATACTGCAATCGCATTATTTTATTAAAAAAAAAGAGGCAAATTTTGCATTTTTTAAAAAAAAAATATTTAAAGCGCGAGAGGGGCCTCAAAATTGGATTGCGTTTTGGGCTTTTCAACTGCTTAATCCGCCCCTGCATTTACCGGTATTAATGCAATAAAAACGTGCCTATTCTACACAAATACAGTATGTAGAGTTTTAAGTTTTAATATAAAAAAGTAGTAAATTTTAATTGTTTTGCTTTTTTTCTTTCCACGTTTTTTCGAATTCGTATGCACAAATAATTGTAATTCGAAGGTTAATTCCTCTTGTAGAAGTAAAATAAAAAAGAGGTAAAACGACAATCATTCCGCTTATGGAGGTCGAAAATGTCCCGGCTATAGAGGTTTTTGGATTTAACCTAGACTCACTAGATTTAACCCTTGACCCCCTTATCTGGATTATACCACGATCTATGGTTATACCTTATCAAAATGTGAGGCGTAGTGTATTTTTTAAAAAAAATTGTTGCGTCAGTGATTTTACGACTTTGGTTTGTGGGCCTCTCAAAAAATATTTTTTTCAAATACGGTACAGTACTTTTATTAGCATTATACTTTAAAAGAAACTTGTCAACGTATACCGGCAATTATTTGCTAATAGCATATTAAAATGCATGTCTTGCTTTTAAGTATTTTCGGATTTTATAATATTTCCCGGAAACAGTTTAGCTAAAGGTGATAGTTTGCGTGCATAAAATGATAAATTTATTAGCTTACATTTCACAATTGCATAATGAGTTGTTTTGCGCATAAATTATTTCTAAAAAAAATAAAATTTATGATAAGATTTTTTTTTAAAAGTTTTTACTTCAGTACCTGCTACCAGTACTTTATATTTATGGAATTATGCGAGCTTTTTTTAACACATTTTTGACAAATTTATAGAATACATGATTACCGAATTTGTTAGTAATGCTTATATAATTATTTTTTTTTAGATATTTGTCAAGAATGCTGTGTTTCGTATTGTATATCGATTACCGAATCTCAGATAGGAGAGAAACTTCAGTATTCCAATCGGCCGATTTATATTCGTTTGGTATCTAACAATAAAAACGATAATTCTGAAGACGAAATATGCGAAGAGGATGAAAAAGCGGGTGCGAAAAAAGATGGACCAACGGGCCGAAATAAACGAACAAAAAATTTCAAACCTATGAACGGCCAAGTAAATTTATTTTGTTTCTTTCAAAATTTATGCCTCCGTTATTTATTGTTTTAATAATTTTGCAGAATAAGAATTCGTCGGATGCGAAGAGGAGAAAATGTGAAGAACCAGATTTTGTAGACGATAGTATTCGCCCGTGTGCAACTATGATAGTGAGAAGAAGCGCCAGAAGACAAAAATCTAGAAGCGAAATTGAAGTGAAAATGTCGTCCTCTCAGACCTTACAAGATTTGAAAGTTGAAGTGAGTTGGTGTTTATATTCATTAAAAAAAAGTACAGTATAGAGATTTAAATCATACGACATCTTAAGTACCGTACCAGTAATTTAGTTTTACGATTTATCTCTTTTACTTTTTCCGAATGCGATTGATAATGTACTGCACTATTTTATCGTTTTCCTTTTCTAATTTATTATTATAAATTTATTTGTTTTTATTGGAAAATATAATTTTTATTTGTTTTTGATTTAGATTATGAATCACATTGGAGTGTCACCCGTTAGTCAGCATCTGACTGTAAGCGGTTCAGATAGTGAACTTAACAGCATTAAATCAACTTTGGAAGAACTACGTATTTTCCCCGAAAGCACTATTTACGTTAAGGTAAGCCCCTTTACTTCTTTTTCAAACTATAATTAACTCAAAATTTTGGAGATTTAAGCGATAAAAATAATGAGGGAAATGTGCGAAAAATACTCGCGAGTTTGCTTGAAGTGCGAACCTAGCAGTTTCGTATGATGTTTCTTGGTCACTATTTTCGACCGATTACCAAAGTTCTCGCTTAAAATAAGTTTTATTTCACATGACTGATTTTCTTTTATCTGCTTTTTTTTTTTTTTACTTTTTTTTATTTTCATCAATATCTTCTATCTAAAAAAAATTTTTTTTGGGGTATTTTTTTTTTCCTTGGCAAAATTTTTTTTTTGGTTACATTGCATCCGATGATGAGGAGAGAGAGAGAGAGAGAGGTGTTTTTTTAGATGGATCTTTCTTCGAGTGGAGAAGGGTGTTCGTCTTCTTCTCCCTTTTCATCCATGACTTGGGGAAGGAGAAAATGGAAAGGGTGACAGTGATGAATGCGTGGGAGGAGGAGTTTTTCTCACTCTTTTTCAACTTTTTTTTTTATTTATTTTTTATTTATCGAAGTCGACACAGGTCAATACAGTATTTAGATTTTTAGGGCCGTAAATAGAAAATTTTTTATATATAAAAAAAACATGCAAATATAATCACAGATATTTTGAGCCTGTTTTAGTGGTCTTAAGTTCTTAACTAACATGAAAACGCAATCAATAAACAATTACGGAGTATCATTTAAAGTACGATTTCTTTCCCCCTCAAAAAAAGCGAAAAAATTTGGAATTTTGCCATTAATTTTGCTTTTTAAGAAATGTTTGACCTTTTTGTTTATGACTGGTTACATTACACGAACTTCTTTGTGCAAGGATTTTTAAATTTCCAGTACTTTTGTATCGTAAGTAAGAGTTGACGTTATGTGCTGCTAAATATCACCCGAGACCATTTTTAATGCGAAATTGATTCGGACAAGATTTAGGATGATTTTTTTTTTTTTTTGATTCGAATATGGGTGGCGGCGAAATAATGGGGGAGGGAGAGGAGAGAAGAATGAGGGGGCGGTTTCTAATTAGTTTTTAATGTATACAATCAGTCCTGCGGCTTTTTTAATAACTAAAAAGAATTAAGGGTAGGTTGTTTGGTTGGCACTTCATAACAAAAAAATTTTTTTTTAGCTGTCTCGACTATGTGTGGCTTTTTTTAATATTCAAATAAGGAAGGGAATAAGGTAGAGGGGAGGGAGGGGCCGAAATAAAAAAAAAGAACAGCAAAGCAAAAGAGTTGAGTGAGAATGAAGTTTTGGTTAAGTGTAATTTGTCACTTTTATTACCCTTCTCGTGGGGTTAAAGGTCAAACCCATTGAAGTCAAGAAAGTGTTAATAATTGAAAGAGTAGCGAGTTAGGTGCCCGGAGAATATCTTAACTGAAAAATATTAATGCAGCCGACGAGAAATCTTTTTTTTTTTAATTTAATGTAATTTGCATGCGGCGAAAATCAATTTTCTAGATTTTGGTTGAGATTTGAATCGGACAACGCCTCGTAATAATTATTACACGTTAGGTGCCGCTGCGTGATCACCTATGTACTAAGACACTTTGTAGCTGAAACTAATTTGCTGCACATAATACTGCATACTTTTTATTTGAATTGTCAACTTTGAAAATTACTGTACGTATAACGTCTGGATACGTGAAATTGAAATTACCGAAGCAGATTTGATTACTGTTGTGTAGTTTTATTCAGGGTCAGATTGAAATCTGCAACACCAACCCCCTCAAAAAAATGATATTTATGTTTAGTAGATTACATATTTATCTCAAACTAAGAAAAAAACGCAGAAAAAAATAAGTGTGTAAATGCTTGAAATGGTTTATTGAAACACAGTACTGTACTTCGAAATTTCTACATACAGTACTATAAAAATACATTTACATTTAGAAAAATATTTAAATATACTAGCTGCATTCAGAAACAAATTAAAAGTCATATTTAAGATCAAAGGTAAAAGTATCATTGCAAGGACAATTCAAAATTTAAACTTTTTGGACTATGTTCACTTAAAAGATAGAAGCCCAAAATATATTTTGAATTGTCCTTGAAATAATATTTTTACCTTTGGTCTTAAATATAACTTTTAATAGTTTCTGAATGCAGCTATTATGTGGTTGGATTTATAAAATTTTTTGAATTCGGTGAACATTTGGCGTTAACTGCCAAAGTTTTTTAAAATGTGTCTCAAGATTTAATTAACTCATCCAGAACATTTTTTAAAAGTTATCTTTACATGTTAGACTTGTTATAAACTCCAGAATGAAGAAATTTCAATATTTGCGCGTGAGTTTTACTCTCTCATTTTATAACGCTTTTCGTTTTTTGCTAACACTTTGTGGTTTAAAGTTTTTAAATTTAAAATGATCAGTTTTGAACTATCATCAAGGGCCGTTTTGAAATTGATTTCATGTTTAGTAAGTAAACTTGATTATTGTAGTATAAATATTTATTTATGTTGATTTCTAACAATTTAGTTAGCATTTAATTTCAAAGTAACATTTTTAACGGTAGAGTAAAATTTAAAAAGGTTAAATTGAAAAGGTAAAATGAGATACAGTTTATTAAAATACACAAAGATTTTTGTTTTATTATTATTTTTTTTAAGTAGACTTGAAAATAAAGTCTAGTTTGTTAAAATAGAGAATTAATAGCACCTTATCTTTAATCTCGAGTGTGGTAAATAACGATTTAGAAATATACCGGTGCTATTATTCACTAACTCGATAAATAATTAGGTTTTAAATTTGACGTGTTTTTCTTGTTTGAAGAACCTTAATGAGACTTTCTGCTTAAAGTTTGAAACCTTCAGTATTAGACCTATTAATATTTGATTGCCTTAAACTTGTATATTTTCTCGTCATAAACTCTAGTCTTAACTACATTCTTTAAATCTGAGTGTAGGAGAGTGGGTCCCGCCAACGAGGAGTTTAATGTACATTAATTACGTTGAACTAAAGTGCATGTAGTTAATGGAGGGAGGGTTAAATAAAAAAATAAAAAATAAAAAGAATTAATTTGCCAGTACGTATACGGACGTATTTCGTCCGTCAGCCAATTAATAAAAATTCAATCATTTTGTATTGTGCGCGCATAGAATTTTTTGACAAATTGTGTTTTTATATGAATTGTCTATTACTTTAATTACTCGCCATTTTGTTGACCGAGTAATAACTTCTTTCTTCTCAGATTTTTTTTATTATTATTATTTTTTTTATTATTTAATTTTGTAGTGATTAAGGAGGGGGTCCGGGTTCTTCTAAAGTAAAAAAAAAAAAGTTTTTGTTGTTTGTTTTCCCTCTACTTCATCTTCCTTTTTGCAACTGCCTCTTCTATCCTATATATAAATTTTTTTTATATATATATACAGTATATACGCTTCTTATTCGCTCTTTTATTTTATTCTATAAATTTAATCTGACTGATGCTCCAGTGTCACGCAATGGAAGTCAATAGAAATTCCTTAAGTCCTATTTTTATCCACCTTGAAACAAGGTCAATTCCCCCAAAAAGTAGTAATCAAGACGGCAACAACATCAACATTAGCGGCTGCAATAATAGCCGCAATGATGATGATAATGATGATGAAGATAGGAAAAAGTCCGGAAATAAACAACCTTAAAGTGTTAAATTTGGTTTTATATCTGCAATTCGACTCGCATGTGTCAGTGATCTCTTCACTAAAAATTATTATTGCCAACGACTTTGACTCTTGGTTTTTTTTTTTTTTTTTTATTTCGCCCCCCTTACTTTTTCGTCTTCAGCCGGACCGCCCGTTCAATCGTATTTGTTCTTTCGGCGAGCTTCCCATTAAATAGCAATTTGTTGCACTTGATTTTTTTTATTTACTGTATTTATTTTTTTGATTTGTTACGAGATGAAGAGGGAAGAAACGGCTTCTTTCTTACGTGTGACTATTGAGTCTGTAAGTAATGATGAGTATCGGCAGGTGGCGCTTTTTTTGAGGTTTGAGGCCTCGTTGTGTTTTTTTTTTTTTTTTTTTATTCGTCTAGGAATTGCAAAAATTGCTCGTTGGATTTATTAACATTTTGTCTTAATGCTCGTTGAGGTGATGGTGGATTTTTTTATCGCTTTTCTGGCGCGAGAAACTTTCCATTAACTACATTTTTAAGAAATGCAAGTGCTAATTATTTTATATCTCGAGTGTTTTCTTTACGCATTTGCTAAGAATTCTTATTGACTAAACATAGCGCATTTTCGAGGCTTTGAAAGATTTCTTAAAGCGTGTAAATAAATGATAGTGATTAGGGAAATGAACTATAAATTTAGACACATGTCCTGAATTATTAAGAATGTGCATTAGGAGTTAAAACTCTCCTAGGGATTTTTTTTTTTTTTGGTTCTCTTTCTCTCTTTATTTCACTCCCCATTTTCTGAATCTGGTTACGCAACGAAATTACTACTAAAGGCGGTTTCTTTAATACTACTTAATGAAATTAATAACTTTAAAACGAAACGTAAAAGTTCGAATCGGTTTTTTTTATTATTATTATTATTTTTATTGTTATTAATTTTTATTTATTTACCTTTTTCATAATTTAGCAACAAAACTTATTTAAATCAATAAATTGATAAAAATTATTAAAAAAATATACCGTATATAATGCATTTTGTTACTATATTTTTGTACATATAGAATGTAAACAAAAATTGTTAGTTTAATAATTGAAAGTTAAAATTAAAAATTTATAGTAGATGAATACAGCTATTTTAATATTTGAATAAGAGCGGTTCAGATCAATTTTTAAGCTAGAAGGGGTCACATCCGATGTAGTATAGAAATTAATAGTATACAAGGAATGAAAGAGCGGATTATTTTTCCAATTCTTAATTTGTAGAAATAATAGTGTAAGTAAATAATTTTTGTTATGTTATGTACCGGTAATATTGATTGACTTAGCTTTGCTTTTCATTATGGATTTGCGTATGTAAATAGGGAAATGATTTTAAATTGGAAAAATGTTTGAGAATTTGCATACACTATTTAAATAGTGAATCTTTTTTTTTTTTTTTTTTCTTGACGCGTTTTAGCGGCTTTTAGCCTCGCGTATTCGCGTGTGAATGAAGTTAGGTTTTTGATGTGGGGAGTAAAAGTTCTTTCATCTCGAATCGATCGGGGTGGTTTTAAATTAAAAGAAAGCTTGCATTACACATTTTAATTAATAAGCATTTACGATTATGACATGTTTTTTTTTCTTTTGCTATCCGATCCAATTCGACTCTTGATTTGCTAAACCGTCGTAAAACTTTTTAATTGAGGAAAATTAAAATTCATCGAAGATAGCTAATGGACGAATGTTGATGCAACTTAAACGTTAAAACGCGTACGCCAGAGGTTCTTCGGGAGAGGAGTGAGGAGTGGGGGGAGAATTGACGAGGCAATTTTACTTTGAAGGCCGTGACACAAGACAGCTGCTTCATATTTAACAACTCAATTTAATATTTTGTAATTGAGCTTCCGATACAAACGACGTGCCACTATTAACGTCCATCAATTAGATAACAATTTAACGATAAATCTAGTCGTAACTTTCTTTATTTTGTATCGGACGAGTTGAGCACTTTTCTAAACTAAATTTCAACTCCGATTATCCGAATTACTATTTTTGTAAATATTATTATTTGTGACAAATTTTTGTTTAATTGAGCATAATTGGGAGCTTTTATATTAATTTATGTTTTTAAGGGATCTTATTTTAATTACAATATAGGGCTTAATCTCGGATAATAATATGTAGAGTAATTATTTCTGAAGAATAATATTATTGTAGCCATAGATAATCCTGTAAATGAGCAAAATACATTTATTTGGAATACGGTAATACCCCGCAATTGGAACCGGAGCTCCGCTTTTAAGTGAAAAGCGCCATTAAGTGATTTGACATAAGTTGCAATGCATTTTGGCGATAACAGAAGTGCGTTTTTTTTTTCGCACAACACCGAGTACATTAGGAATTTGGAGCTCGGATAGAAATTTAACAACGCCATTAATACGGGGTATTATTGGTATCTTGTTATGTGTACTTCTCTTGTAGTTAGGTGCACTAATTTACCTTAAATCATCAAAATGTTTGAAGGTAACTTTGCATTTTTAAGTACTGTGCATGAAATTAATTTGCAGTCTTTCTCCGGGTAATCGAGCATCTGCATTAGTAATACTGAATTATTTTATGAATTTCATCCGTGTGATTTAAAGAAAGGGAAGATATTTTCCGCCTTGCTCATATTAATTAATAAAATGTATTTGGTAGGGGGGGGGAAAGCGTAAGATGTCATCTTCGCATGCAATTTTAATAAGCCTCTTCTTTTCGTCTTACTTGCATTTTTATTTATAAATTTATGTTTTACTCGGTATTTTAGACCCGTGTCGATCTCGTTGTAAATTGACATAGATCCGAAGGGATTTTCACTTGTAAATCCCTCCTTTCCCCTTGCACTTCGAGCAGCGTCCTTTTCATTCTCTTAATGACGTGAAATGCTTTTGCTAGAAAAGTGCATACAAGAAGTAATTTTTTTTTTTCTTCATCTTCTTTTTTCGTTTTCATTATTTTTGTTTCCGAAATTTTTTTTTTCTTTCGTTACTTTCTTTTAGCTCCTTCTAGTTTTAACCCTGGATGTTCATCTTAAATTGAAACGAGTTTTGAATATATATCCATAAATTGAGTGCGTAGATGTAATGTAATGTAGGGAAGGATAGGAGTTATCTGCGGAGAGGAATTTCTTCGTCATCACCACCACCCACCTTTAAGTCCGGTGACGTTTAGATAATTTGCATAGTCTCCCTAATCGGTTTAACAATTCATCACATGTTGCCACGCTGGTTGCAGAGTGATGGATTACATCTATGGGAAGAAACCATCTTCTAGTGATATTCCCTCGGCGAAGCCAACGCCACTAACCCTCTCCTCTCTCTCTTTTCTCCCTACAGTAGCACTCTCAGTATTTTCATCTTCCCAAATTGGAACTCCTTCGATCTGCAACTTTACGTTTTAGAGAGGGGTGTTTTTTTTTTTAGCTTTTAGCTAGCACGGTAAAATCTCCGTATAACGAACTTTAGATGTTGAGCAACTCGTAAATTTTTACCGTAATTTGTTAAAGTAAAATAATGTTAAGAAAATAAACAATAACAAATGCATGATTTAAAATGTTATTTTTTTAAATTTTAAATGCATTTTTGTAATGTACGAGTAAAATTGGAATTAATTAACGCATACAGTAAAACCCGGTTATAGTGCGATTCAAGAGACCGAAAAAAATTCGCACTATATCCGGGAAATGCTAAAAATATAATTTAAAGTACCGGGTAATGCATTTTCTGAGTGAAACGAAACATTTACCGGTAATCAAAAATATTTTTTATATCTAATTTTTTTAGTTTTTTTTACGTGCATACTGTAATTGGTACGAAAAAAAAACCAGAAAGTTCACAATTTTTAAAATTTCTATACCGGTATTTTAATTAAAAATTTTTTTTTAAAAAAGATTATTTAAGTGGAGCGCACTATAAGCGGGCGTCTTATACAGGCTTTTAGTCTCTGGGGACCCAAGTATGGTCGCACTATACGCGGGTTCGCACTATAAGCGGGCGCACATGTCATGCTCCAATGGCGTTGTTCAAGGAACCGGGAAAAAAATCGCACTATAAGCGGGCGCACTGTAAACGGGTTTTTACTGTATTTTCAGATAGAAACTGTCGAAAATTGTGTGTCACTTGTCGACAGTAAGTCTACTCCTGCGCAAGTTAAACTTATCTTTCGCGTTAGAAATGAAATACAATCTTGAAACGATAACATTTCGGGGATTTTTTTTTTTTCTTTTTTTTTTTATTAGTTCACGACTGTTTTTATAAGGTTCGTTGTA
Source organism: Polydesmus angustus (assembly GCA_034698085.1). Lineage (NCBI taxonomy): Eukaryota > Metazoa > Arthropoda > Diplopoda > Polydesmida > Polydesmidae > Polydesmus > Polydesmus angustus. Next base: position 5,571 of record JAQGAY010000845.1, on the reverse strand, counting down.
TTTTTTTCTTTTTTTCTCCCAACTGCGAGTGTATTTAGGGAACGGATTAAATTTTTTTATATCGTTGCATTTTTTTTTTTTTTACTCCAATTTGGTAAAATTGGTTATACAGTAATTAAAGAAAGGTTGTGTTTTTTTCTTTTTTTTTTTTCTTATTTATTCCGAATTATTTATTAAACTCGTGACTCGGTAAACGCTCTCGGTTGCTCGGGTACCCATGTTTTTTGTTTGTTTGGTTTTTCTGAAATGTTTTAATTGCGGGATTTCTGTTATTTAAGTACACGCGGTTGGAAATATATATTTTCGAAATTTAGATCAGGGTTTTTGTTTTCTTAATTACGACGTATATTTACAGTATTTTTGGTTGGCAAAAATAAACTTTCTTCGATAAAACAATGACGGGTGGGTGACGGGAAAGACTTATTTTGTTGATACGATAAGGAGTATTACGTTATCAAAGAAATGACAAATAATATTGATCTATTTTTAATTGTGTTTTTGTCGGTATATAAAACTACTGCATATATATATTACTCGTATATATATTTTTTTATCGGTTTTATTTTTTTTGTATGGCTTTCCATTTTCAATGACAGCATCGGAGATAAAATTACGATTAAACCGTAGATAGTAGTGTAGCATCATCGTTCGACTAAAAAGTTTTTCTTTGATTTATTTCTCGCTCCCTTCTCCCAGTTTTCTTTGCGTGAAGAATCTGCGTGTGAGATTATTATTATTGTACCGTAGTAGAAAACGTTTTAACGAATTTTGCGTAGATTGATTGGTCGTTGTATGTTTTGGAAGTCTGTTAATTTTTATTTGAGAATTGGCAATTTTTGAGTTTACTTTGGACGCGAAAGATCAAGTGTCACTAAAGGTATTTGCTTAGTTTAGTGGCTTTGAAAATTATTATTGCTTCGAACGTGTGCCAGGTAATTGTTTACAAGCCGTAACATACGAGTCTCCATGGTTATATATATACATTTTTTTTAATAATAATTTTTATTATATTCGTTAGCTTTTAATTTTTTTTTTCCCCGCTCCAATTTTCGATTAGCAAAATTTTCACTTTCAAATTGTGCGATTTTTAAAAAGTTTTTGGACTATTTAATAATATTTATTTAAATACTATATATATACATCTATATAAAAAAAATAAAAGTTGGAAAAATTTTCAAGAAAAAAAAAAAGATTGCGAATTTTTCGATGCATTTTGTGATCGACTCGCGTTCAGCTGTTTGTTGACTTAACAACGTTGTGTTGCGTTATTTTTTTTTTTTCTTCCATCTTTTTCTTCCGGTGTTGGGAGCGCAAACTGAGTAATTAATTAGTTTTCGCAGCAAGTGAAAGAAAGAATTATTTGTATAAAAAATAGTTTGTTTATTCGCTTAATTTAAGATAGTAATGGGTGGGAATTAATCGATGATTCGAGTCTCTTTATTTTTTTTTTTTGTACCCTTACTTTCACTCACGCTCCCCATCTCTTCTTTTTCTTCATCATCTGCGTTTTGATGAAATGTTTTTAATTCTTTTAAGAATCGTCTTAAGAGGATTCGACAACTAATTAATTAATAGATTTGAGTAGGGGGGACGTAGGGTGATGAATATATACGTTTGTGTTTTCTTTTTTTTTTTTTACCCCCATCTGTCTCTCTCTTTGGAAAAGAACCGCTGGAAACATTTTTTCTTTTCTTTTTAGATATTATAATTTTTATTTATTTTTAATCCTCGTCCTCTATGTTTTCAACATTAAATCCGACTTCGGCGTGACAGATCTATTTTCAAGAAAGCGTAATCAGCTAATTACTAAATGTGTTCGTATTTTTCTTTTTCTCATTTCTTTTTTTCGGTTCTTTTCTTGTTGAGAGCTGAATTTTTCTTGAGAGGATTTATAAGTGGGAAATAGAAGTAAAAATTATTGTGGTACATCGTGTCTTCAAAGTTTCCGTTGTTGCTTTTACTACCTAAAGGCGATGTTTTCTGTTTATCAAACTAAAATTTTGTTGATGTAGAATTTTTCTAATACGGGAAAGATTTTAATTTAAAAAAGAAGAGTGTTTTTTTTTTTTTGGAGAGATGACAACTCATTTTTAAAAGTTTTATTCCATTTTTTTTTTTTTTCTTTCTTTTTTTTTTTTTTTTTGAATTTTATTTTATTTTTTTGTATTCGAATCGTACATTCATCATTTTTATGCTACTGAATGGAAAATGGTGAATGAATAATTTTTTTTTTATTTTTTTATTTTTAATTTGCTTACTTTTCTCTGTATGAATGAAGCGGCCGAGAACAATGCTTAAATTGATCTGATAAAAATAATATATTATAGTAGTTGTTGCGAATTTTTTTTTTTTTAACAAATCATCGTGCAATATGTGCGTTAGATGTTATGCTTTTTTTAAAAATATATTGTTTAGTAACGCGGAGTGGACTGCTTTTTCCGAACGCGTTTCAAACGAAAGAATGAAACGCAGGTGATTTACCCTTTCACCTTTAACTCTTTCTACACATTTGCAACGTATTTTTTAGAAAAAATAGTTTCCCACGTTGATGAATACGCGGGGCGATTTCACGCGCTCACTTCATGACGATTTGTTGTTAGTTGTTGTTTTTTTGCTGTTTTATCTCCGGGATGAATTTACCCCAGTTGGACGTTTATCAATGTTAATTATACCACTGATTACACCTTTTCATTTTAATTTAAAACACTCGTTGTGAGTTTGTAGGTTCAGAGAGATTGAGAAAGAAAAGATTTGTTCGAGATGAGGTGATGAGCTTTTGTTTTTTTGGGGTTTTCAGTTTGATTAAGCGGGTCAACGCGGGTGGGTTTGCAGCTGCTGCTAATTCGGAAGGTTAAAAATAATTAAAAAATTTGAATGAGGGAAGTGGTTAATGTAATTTGCAGCTTTTTTTATCGTGTTCATCAAAGAACAGCAGTTTTAGCGTTTGATAAATCATTTTAATCAAATATCTTGTTTGAGTGTTATAGTCACGAATGTCCGCTGTATTTAACATTAAAAAAATTAATGTTTTTTTATTCCACTTTATACAGAATGTGTAGGATCCACCCATTCAGCGTTGAGGCTGAACGCAATAGCATTTTTCTCTTTGGTTTTGAGTTCCAAAAAAAGTTAAAGACCTACTAAAATATATTTTTTTAATAGAAGAGATTGTAGCAGAATTTTGCTAAGGTTATTTTAGGAGGGATTTTTACTGAACGTCTTAATATTTTTTCCTTACGAGTTAAATATATAATTTTATTGTCTTCAGTGAAAATATATGGATTTCGTTAGGAGATATATACAGCACGATCTTACGTTGCAGTCGCGAAAAAAAAACAACATTCAAATTCAAGAATTAAACGGCAATTAAGGCATCGCAAATGTAAATCGTTAAAATCACGTTTATAAAAGATTTTTAAAAATCTTGTAAACTCGTAATAGTTATTATAATGGGTTGTACAGGAATAAATTAAAATTGGGAAAAATTTTGAATTTGTATGCCGGTACTCTAATCACGATACAGTACTTTAAGGCTTTGTATAGGGTCACTTTTGACTACCGGTACCGTATTTTAAAAATTTGCATTTTTAATTTCATTAAAGTGGAGTAATTGGGAGGGGATTTCATTATTATTTTTGATATTTTATTTAGATTTAAAAAATATTTTTCCGTTTGCTTATAGGATTTTTTTTTATTTTTAGAATTGTATTTTTTGTGACAAATTCGATTGCCTTAAGTAAATGAATGAGATGCTGTTTCGCGCAGTATGTAGCCCCTTGGCAAATCTTTCTTATGACTTGGTTAAACGTAGCAGTTTGAAAAGTTGATTTTTCTGGAATTGAAAGTTTATTTTTTTTTCTTTTTTCGAAAGTGAAAGAAAAACATCAAAAACTTTTTTTTTTACTCCGATACGTTGAGATTTTTTTTTTAATAATCTTGAGTTGAGTTAACTGTAGATGAGGTACCTGAGATCTAATGACAAAATGCTGAATTAACTCTCGACTCGAAGTGAACGATGATCGAATGTTCTCTTCAGAACTTAATCTGCATAGTCGCAATGGTATTTTGAGTATTGAATCTCAGTTTTGAATCTGCCGTTTATTCTAAAACATTTTTTTTAATGTATTACGGGTATCGAAAGGAGAAAGTTGTCTTTTGTTAGAACTACTATCGCTGGTTTGTGTGTGTGTGACCATTACAAACGTTGACATTTTTTTTTCTCTCCCCCCAGCTCGGGATTTTTGAATCGCGACCACCTTAGTTTTTTTTTTGTTGTTCTGCTTTCGCCCTATCAAATCAAACCTCCCACTTTGAGCAAAATTACAATTCTTAGAAGCGCACCAAGTGTGACGTATTCTCTTCTGCTTTTGACTTTGCACACATTTTTTTTCTTCTCCTTTTCTTTCTTTCACTTTCACTTAAAAAAAAAAATCTCAAAGAAAAACTCCATCGTTTTTAGCCACGGTAAAATTTGGCTTTTAACACCGACCACGCTATCTTTTTGCATAAAATGTGTACAGTCTACGCCTTATCAACGCCGTTTCTCTTACACTTCTCCAACAACACATGCGAATTTTTTTTTTTGTTCTTTTTTTTAATTTTTTTCTTTCCTGTTAAATGGTTTGGAGTTATTGTTAACACGACCATCGATTCCTATTGTTCCGAGGCAGTGAGTCGTCTTAAAAAGCGTGATTTAGCAAAAGATTGTGGGCTGTTGAGGGGTGCTTTTTTTTTGTTTTTTAAGGGATATTTTGAAAGGTGTTGCTGGTGTCGCCAGATGATCCCTACCTGCTCTCGCCCACTTACTCCTCCTAGTCGGGAGTGTTGAGGAAAGAGAGAGAGAGAGGTATAGATAGAGCAGGTGAGGAAAATCGAGGCCATTACGTATCGCTTAATTATATCCAAATTGGAGTGCGAGTTAAAGGTGAAAGGTGAGTTTTTGAAAGAAGTGCAAGAAGAATAGGGTGGTTGAGTTTGAAAATGTGTTTGAAAAGACAAAAATTGCTTTACGCTAAAAGCAACCGTGCTGATTCCTCTTCGCGGCTTCTACGAAATGATAGTGAATTCCACCTGGTATAATACCGGTATCTAGTGGTGTTGGGTGGGATGGATGGAGAGATGGTTGGGTGGAGGGGGGAGAGGAAGACAATACATATCCTTTTACAAATCACTTCCGGTTGATTGCTAAGGTTAAAATCACTACATTCGGGTTTATCTCGTTGCTTTTGATTCTATTGCTTTGCTTATTATCTATTATTTATTGATTAATTCATTCATGTTTTTTTTCTTATTTTGCAGGTGGATGAGGATTGGGAAAGTTTTCAGGACGAAAAAGGTAGGATGACATTTTTAATTTATACTTTTATTTGTTGAACACTGCGTGTTGTTTTATTTTTTTTATTGTGGAAACGAGTTTATTCAATTTGAACGGCGAAAAAAATCTTCAGGAGATAGAAATTAGTAATTTGAAAAAAAAAATTATATGGATGATATAGCAATTGCACTGCTAAGTAAATCGGAATTTAACAAAACGTTACGATATTAATTATTTTAGATTAAGGGTGGCATTTA
>JAQGAY010000844.1:0-19478 GCA_034698085.1 Polydesmus angustus | reverse complement strand
TTTGAGTTGGAATAGCTTGATTCGCTTGACCATGGCTCTTTCTAACCCTCATAACTTTTGAACCGGTGTTTGGATTTAACAGCGGCATTTAACTAGTGAAATCAAGTCCAGTTAACTAATTAGCCAGCTTACTCATTTATGGGGTAAATACTTGTTGTTTTCTGGTTCAATTTTCTGTCCATTGTAACCGCATTTGTATGACAAATAGCTTTTAAATTTGAATCCTTTTTCTTTTCTAAAATAGGGTAGTGTAGAACGCAATCTTTAATATTTAAATGGATTTTTATAATAAGCCGTTTTTCACTTTGAAAATAAAATATCATGAAGTTTTTTTCCCCACGCTTTCTCTATGGGATACTGTTTTCACATCACCGTTGTAATTAATTTTGCAGTTACATTTCAAAAGGCTAAATTCAATGTTCATGAATAATTTTAACTTTATTTTAAATGCAAATTTATCTCATTCGAACCTATTCTCGATGGGACACTTATTTTAAAACTCGCAGTATTTAAATTAGAAGAGTTTTAATTATACTGTATATTTTGCTATTGGGTTTATAACGCTAAACTACTTTTCTATGCAAATTTCTAAGTGGAATAAGCATTTTATTAAATTTTGTATACTTGTATAATACAGTATATAAAATACAGTAATAGAAATTTCAAAAAAAAAAAGAAATCGAATTAAAAAATCTCGATTGTTTTTTGAAGGACGTTTCAAAATTCGGAGGTTTTTTTTTTATCCGAATTAAAATCTATACTAAAAATTTCCATCGTATAATTTTACGATGAAAAATCATGTCCGACGTTTTATGTAAATTTTATGATTATAATTAATCTTCATCAAATTTATTGAACGCAGCGGGAAATTAATAAAAAAATACAGCTTTTCGTCCATAAAATCTACATCAACAACAATAAAAAAAAATAGCTAGTTTTTGTTATGTAAAAACATGATAATAATAATAATTGAAACGGAGTTAATTTTTAAATTTATCGCTGAAGATGACGTAATAGGCGTCGAAAGCCATCTTGAAGGCGTCGGCGGCCATTTTGTAGCAACAGGCGACTCTCATTAAATTCGTTCCGAGAAAATCAGCCGCAAAAATGAGAGCTGCTTTTGTTATTAATAATTCCCGCATAACTTAATATTCGATCTCAACGCAGAGATAGTTCGATGCAAAGAGTGTTGGGGGTGTTGATCCTGCACGTGGGTGGAAGGGGCTGTCAACCGATGACGTCATTTAATTTTCTCATACCGCATTTTATTTACTCATTATTAATTTTTCATATTAAAATCTAATAATGAGAAAGTTTACATAGGTGCGGAGGATAATTGGGGCTGCGACGAGGGCAACAAAGTTATGTAAAACGATAATTGAATATTCGGTAACCAAAATGGTGCTAAAGAGCGCGAGATGTCGTCGCCAATTTGAGTCATCTTGCGCTTAAATAAATAACTTACAGTCAATTTTTTAGCAAACTATTGAACATGTTTTTGATGCCGTGATACCCCCTGTACCGAGACCACGGTTCTGACCGATTAAGAGTGGTTTTCAAATACGAACTTTAATGTTATTGTGGGTTTTTTTTACGAAAACCGTGTATTATAACGTGTGTTTTTAAATTTACATAGTTTTTAAAAAAAAAAAATAAAAAAAATAAACGAGTCAAATTTTTATGAAACTGAATTAGTTTTTTTTATATTTACAGTACATACAGCAACATCTCCGATTTAATAATCAAAAACAATTTTTAGAATATGACCTCTACAACTGAGTCAGCACGTGTTAATGCGCTCAAGGAAATTTACATTAATCCTATTGTAGATGCCGGCACGTGCCGAGATGCAGTCGGCAGGAGCAGGCTGCAAGTCCGCAAAAGTCTTTAGCCGTCAAAGTGATCGCGTGAGCACGTTTACACGTGCCGGCTCAGTTGTAGAGGCCATATTCCAAAAATTGTTGATTATTATTAAATCGGAGATGTTGTTGTATGTAAATATAAAAATATTAATTCAGTTTCATGAAAGTTTGACTCGTTTATTCATTTTTTAAAAACTACGTAAATTTAAAAACACACGTTAGTACAGTATTTATAACTATATTTAACCACACTTCAAATTAATTGGGACTTAAAATAAGTGATCCGTCTCTTGCAAACAACGGCCTTTGTTTGGATTAACGGGGTTTATGTCTCAAAATGGTTTATTTTATGATATTTAATTTTAAAATAAAATTTGTGTTCTTTTTTTAAAATTTTTTTTTTTTTTTTTTCTCGTTTTTTTCTGGTTTTTTTTTTTTTCGGATTATCGGGATGCTCGGATAGGAGGGACTTGATTATAATAATTGCCCTTATAGCGAGGACAGTGAATATATAACAATTATATCGATTAAAAACTGATACCTCATTCGACACCATGAAATAAACAAATACCGTTTTGAATTTTTAAATACGGTACCGGTACTACGAATTTTTCAGTACATGTACCTTATAATGAATTTTTATATACAGCGAATTTCTCAACGTGACTCTCAGTGAATCTCGTTTTGCGCTCTAAATACGGTTTAAAAAAATAAATAAAAATATCACAATTTATCGTAGTAGCGCACTACCCATTTCTTTTTTAATGTCTAAAAAATTACAAAATATTTGCGAATATTTAGTCTCATAAAATGTCCCGCTTACAAAAATTAAAAAAACCACAATAAAATATTTCCTACTAAAATAATAATTAATTAAAGCCGCGAACGCGAAAATAGCAACGAAAGTTTGGGTGTTAATGAGAAATAAACAATAATTTTTTGTTGTTGTTTTACAGTGTCGTAGAAATTATCAAATGAAACAGATTAAAAATTGATTATTTAATAATTTGTTGAAGAGATGGAGGGTTGGGGAGCGGGGCTCAGGGCCAAACAACCGCATAATACTTCTCTTTTTAATCAACGATCGAAGAAAGAAAAAAAAAAGTGTTAAAAAAATTAAAAATTCCAGCATTAATTTTTAATTATAATGCTTCGTTTCACGCTGGACTCAAAATCTCCGACGTTCGCCCATTGAAACGCGTGTTAAATGTATCGGGGACTTTTTTGTCCCCTCTTTTTTTCCGAACAAGGAAAAAAGAAAAATGAATTGTCGAAAAAAAAAAAAATGGAAAAAAAGTGAAGATTCGTTCAAGGTCTTGGGCCACTAAGACGCCGAACGGCAACACTTAAGACGCCAACCCCTACTTAATACACGTTCAGACGCCAAACAACACTTAATCAAAAAAGTTTATTAATAACTTCTTTTTTTTTTTAATAAGTCAGATTACAATTTTAAATATACGCAATTAATAATAAATGAGTTATTTTAATATCCGGGCAATTTTATCACACGCCAATTGCATTTTAATTCACTTTTAACAACTAGTGTACTGTATTTTTATTATTAATCTCGCAAAAAATTATTTATGACGGATCATTAAAACTGAAATATTTTCATGATAAATTTTTAATAAGAATTTTAATAATAATAATTAATTTTTTTTTTATTTATTTATTTTTGTTTCAGCTGTTTATCTTATAAACATGCATTTGTTTGTAAATTGGAACATAAACAAAAAAAAAAAGTGCTAATGACATTGACATTAATTATGTGATTTTCCATTCATAAAGATAAATAGATGAGAAAATAGGTCTGGTTTAACCCTGAAAACAATTTGGAATTATTATCAAACATTTAACTGCAAAATATTATTGTTTGGACTTCTAAAACGTTGGATTTTTTAATCAAAATAGACGACTCAATTACACGTAGGCCTACTTGGAAAATTTATTTCAAAAATTTCGTTAAACCGAAACTTTCATTGAAAATTGTTTATTCAATAATTTCGTTTCATCGATGCGTAAATTTAATTTTACAAATATAAATTTAGCTTTAAAAGTTAGACTTAACTTTGTAACATAGTTTAGCAAGTGAAAATTTGTTTTGTTAATGACATTTAATTTTGCAAATGTAAACTTAGATTTGCAAGTGTAAACTTTGTTTTACAAGTGAAACTTAATTTTGCAAGTTTAAACATAGATTTTCAAGTGAAAATAAGTTTTGCAAGTGAAAATAAGTTTTGCAAGTTCAAACATAGATTTTCAAGTGAAAATAAGTTTTGCAAGTTCAAACATAGATTTTCAAGTGAAAATAAATTTTGCAAGTAAAAAATTAGTTTTCTAAATGAAAAATTAGCTTTTTAAATGAAACTTAATTTTGCAAGGATTACACAGTACTTAATGCATAGTTTTGTACTAAAACAATCACTATTCTACTTACTTTAATTCTGTCATTTAATTAAAAATATACAATGTTATTAATTTTATTTAATCTATAAAAATGTTATAATTAAATTCAAGCATTTTGAAACGTGAAACACTATTTTTTCTACCTCTATAAAATTAGATTTTTTATTCAAATAACAAGTACACTGTACTTCGAAAATTTCGTTAAACCGAAAAAGTCTTTAAAAATTGTTTTATCATTAATTTCGTTGTATCGAAGTTATTTTGAAAGGCGCCATTTCGGCCGCCATAATTAGCTTCAGTGCATTTTAAATATCAGATTAATTTATACTATTTTGATAAATTGACAGTTGATTAAGTCGTAAATAATTTTTTTTTATTATTATCTTTTTAAAAGTTGTTTTTAAACGATTTTTAATGACTTAATTTGTTGTTAAATCTTTCGGGATTTACAAAACGCTCGAATCTTTTTGGCAATGAATTCGTGTTTTTATTAGAATAAAAAAAAAACTTGCGGATTTAATTATCCGAAAATATTTTTTAAAGGCGTTTTCTTAACCGAAAAAAAAAAAACTAAATAAATAAAATAATGTCATTTATATAAACAACTTTTTTTCCATGTTAAAGCTATGAGAAAATTGTCAACGCAGTTTTTTCTCTCTCCAATTGACATAAAATGACGATAAAAACGAGAAAAATATGTTAAACGAGCACATTTAATTCCAAATCTTTGAAAAATTTACCTTTTTTTTATATAGTTTGTATTTTTTAATGCGATTTTAATGCATTAAAAAGAATTTTATTTATTCCCCCGTGTTTTTCATAAATTCTCCAATGTTAAGTCTATGGGAAAGCGTTTCGTGAACTTTTTTTATTTTGAAGAAGTATTTTTTTAATGACATTTAAAGTATATAAATAATTGTTTAGTTTTAACTTTTTAATAGTTTTTATTTACATTAATTAAAGTCATTTAAATGATTTATTTACTGAAAACATTTTCTAAAGGTCATTTTATTCAATTTTTTATGCAGAAATTAAAGCCACGATTTTTGGCCGAATCAAAACCCAATTTTTTTTTTTACTTAGACCGGTTTTTTATATCGAAACGGATTTTTATTACGCTAGAATAAATCGCGTTATGCGAGACCTCTACGCGCGCATAATAATAATAATTATTAAATAAAACCAAGATTTTTTTTTTTTAAAAAAAAGCAACATGGATTAATCTAATGGTTTAAGGAATAATAAACTAAGAATAGCGTAAAACGAGTGGTCTACCGGATTTCTTAATCCAGTTTAAGCGACTAAATCTTGAATTAAAACTTGCCGCAAGAAGAACATTATTTTGATTTCGGTTGAATAGACAGAACTCTTAAGTATAGGGTGTCTCACGGAGGACGCACTTTTTAAACAATTAATAAATGAATCGAATATTAATGAAAATGCATTTATTTATATTATTTACATTCAGCAACATCTCCGATTTAATAATAAAAAAGAAAATGTGGCATCCGACCTGCCCAACTAAGTCGGCACGTGTTAACGCGCTTAACAAAATTTCTAAAAAATTCCGCAAAAGCCGAGACCCAGCCGGCACATGCCGCGATCTGGTCAGCAGGTGCACTCTAGAAGTCCGCAAAAGCTTTATCCGTCAAACGTGACTGCGCGAGCGCCTTAACTCGTGCCGACTCAGTTGGAAAGGTCATATGCTAAAGGTTCATTTTTATTATTAAATCGGAAATGTTGCTGAATGTAAATATATAAAAATAAATACATTCTCAATAAAACTTAACCGATTTATTAATTGATTAAAAGATGCGTCCTCCGTAGGACACCTTATACTTGATTCAAATTTCTAGTTCAGAAAACCCGTTGAAAGCGAACTCTACGTAAAGCAAAAACCTTTTAGAGCGGACAAAAAAGATAGGAAACCTGTCTAACGCGAAAACGGATAAGCATTTTGAGCATCAAAACTGTTATAAACCTACCTAAAGCGGATTTTTTTAAATAAATTTTATTTGTTTTTTTTTATGGCAAAAATTATTTGGAATCTCTATTTCTAATTTATATCTAACATTTAAAAGGATAATTTTTTTTTTTTTGAATTCATAAATTGCTTGCATAATTTTAAAAATGTAAAACATGGATTAAATAAACTTCGATCGCTTAATGATCGAATTTAAACAGAGGTACAAAAAAAAAAAAAAAATAGAGCGTTGTTCCGCGTTGTTACTATTATTATTTTTTGATTAATTTTGGTGTCAAAAAAAAGTTTGGACTTGCTAATTTTTTTTCACCCACTCCCAACACCTTTCACCCACAAAAATAAGTCAACTTTTTTTTTTATTACCGTATTTGTGTTTGTTTGTTTATTCGAAAGTTTTTTTTTTTTGGCGAAAAATAACGGGTAATTTATGGGTTGATTTTTGGCGTCAATTTTCTAGGCTAAAAAAATAAATAAAATGAATAAAAATTGAAAGTAGTGAAAAAGTAGGGCAAAAATCTCATTGTTTTTTTTTTTGTTTGTTTGTTTTTGATTTTGCAGGTGTCCACGCCGTGTGCCATAACGAAGGTGAACAGATCGAACTCCCTTGGGCTGAACCCTCGTGTATGACCTGCTTTTGTAAGGTACACTCTCTCTTTCACTCTATTCATCCATCCGTCACTCTCTCTTTCTAAAGCGCGCGAAAGGCGTCGACCAAATTGAAATTAGAATGATAATCCAGATTAAGGTTACTTTCAATTATTATGCTTTTTTGAGGGTGGCCACTAGGTTAGGTTAATTTTTAAAATATTTTTTTAAATTTAAAAAAAAATTTTTCTTTAAATTTTTTTAAGTTTAAAATTTCCATAATATTTTTTTCAATTTTAATACAGTATACATGTACCGGTATTTTTTTAAAAATTAAGTATAAAATTTTTTTGATTTTGTGTTTGGCATTTTTTTTAAGGCTACCGGTATTAAAAACATTGTTTGTTTGTTTTTTAATTTTAAAATTTTCTTTAAACTAAAAAATTTTTTTTCTTTAACTAAAAAATTTTTATTCTTTAAACTAAAAATTTTTTTTTCTTTAAACTAAAAAAAATTTTTTCTTTAAACTAAAAAATTTTTTTTCTTTAACTAAAAAATTTTTTTTCTTTAAACTAAAAAATTTTTTGAACTAAAAATTTTTTTTTCTTTAAACAAAAATATTTTTTTTCTTTAAACTAAAATATTTTTTTTCTTTAAACTAAAAAAAATTTTCTCGTTAAACTAAGACACTTTTTTTCTTTAAATCGCAAAATTTCTTCTTTAATTATAATTTTTTTTTTTTTAAATTTGGGAATTTTTCATTAATTTTAAATTACCAATTATATTTTAAAGTTTTTATAACGGAATTAATAATTGGAAAAACAGATTAAAAAGCAAGAAAAGAGTGCTAAAAGAAATTTTCTGAATTTAATAAAAAAAAGCACTAATTTAAAACGTGGCCGAAAGTTAAACTTAACGACTAAGCCCCACCCCCTCTCCTACTTTACAAGAACCGGAAATGTCTTGAACACAGAAACACAAGGCTAAATTCCTCCCCGCGCTCATTTTTCTAATGTCAAATCCGAATGAAGAGCGCGAAAACGGCTTAAGCCAACGCGTACGAGGCGTTTTCCAGTGCCATACTTTAAGCATCTGGCTGCAAGTGTGAAATGACGTCGCTAGTAACTCCGGTCTGCGTTGTCGTCTGCTGGTGGGGGGAAAAGGACGCGCAACCTTCGCTGCTGGCGTGCCACCTGCTTATCAGATGAACGTAACTAGTACTAACTAGTTTAACCAGTGATTTTTCATTCAATTTATTAGAAATTTTGTCACATAAATTTAGAGATACAAAAATGATATTTTTTTTTGTTTTTCGTTATCTTGTTTACTTAATTTAACATTTTGTTTTTTATTTAATTTATTTAAATTGTATTCAATCGCCTCACATATAATTATAATTGTAGTTTTCTCTTTTTCCCCATTCTATTACATTTTTAGTAAAATTTCGTTATACTGATCAATTTTTTTTTTCTCCCTTTTTTCGTTTAAAGTTTTAAACAAAAAAATTATCTTGACTACAGTCTTATTCTCGTTATACCGGAAATTTATTTTTCCGAATAACTAGTGTCCTTCAACTCCTGACATTTCCTTAGTATTAATGGCCAGTTTCTTCAATGACCAACACTTATCTTATGAAATCCTTAAAAAAGTTTATTAATTAAGTCAGTTGTATTTTTACGTTGTAATGAAAAGCATACATTATGGATACTCGGGTTTTTTTTTCATCCATGCACTCAGTTCTCGCTGTGAATCTTAGACAAGTTAGAAAAAAAAAACACTAATTCCAAGCGAAAAGCGGTTTGCCCTAGAAAACAATGGAAATGTCGTTTTTCCGTAAAAAAAAAATAACATCAAAATACATTAATTTGATTAGTGAAGTGTTTCTATTAACTGGTTAAATAGATTTTATTAACTGGTTAAATAGATTTTATTAACTGGTTAAATAGATTTTATTAACTGGTTAAATTGATTTTATTCAGTAATTACGTAGATTTTATTCTATACAGTTATATAGACTTCATTAAGTAGCTAAATAGACTTTATTGAGTGGTTAAATGGTCATTATTATGTAAATAGACTTTATTAAGTAGATATTATAGACATTATCTTGTAAGTAGATATTATTATGTAATTAAGTACATTTTATTAAATAGTTAGATAGACTTCTTAGTATACTTTTATTAATTGGTTAAATAAAGTCTTGTTTTTATAAATTACCGGTAAGTAATAATTGTCAATATACAAAGCGCATTCTGGGGCTAATTTAGTACATTACAACTACACTATAAGTGGCACTTTTATTTGCTGCAAAATATTAGCGAAAATATTCACAGCGAAACCTGAGTATTGATCATAGTCATTATTTTGCTTGCAAAAATTGCGGCTTGTAATGCAAACGTATTTTCTACTGTTTTTTTTTTTTTTTTAAATTGGTTTTTAATTAAAATTTTGTTTTCTAATCTTTTTCTTCTAGTTAATATTAATTATTTTTGCACTGCTATAAGAATTTTCTTTTATTCTACATTTTTTTTAAACACTGGGTAAAATTTTAATTAAAACAAAAATGATTTTTTTTCTATTCAACTTTTTGATTTGCATTTACATATTTAAATTAACTTTTCCTAATTTAAATAATTGCGGTGCAATTTAAACGTCACATTAAATTAACTTTTTTTTTTCCATCTTTTGTTTGAAAGAAATTTGTAATTGAATCAAAAGAGTTTTAGTGGGTGACGAGTAGGTTAGTGGGTGGGGATTAGTAAGTGATCCGCAGTAATCAGAACGTGAAATCCTCGTCACTTCCGGCTGCATTTAACTGTAAATCCCCAGCGTTTAAAATAAAAGTCCCTAACGAATCGCGAAAGAAACGGCTCAAAAGTGTTCGGAAATTTTTAATCGTTCTTCAAACTCCCTCCCTGCTTTTTTTTTTTTTTTTTTTGCCTTTTTAAATCAAAGTCAAAGGGTTGGATGAGGGTGGTCAGTGCAAACTATAAACAACTTCCGGTGGCGCTTAACTGTAACTCGCCGACATTTGACTACGATTTGCATAGGAAGATTGGTGGCAAGCGTTGGAGGTTTCTTTTGGCCGGCGCTTTTAATTGTCCGTCAAGGTCATTTTTTGCCTTGTGATCGTTTAACCTTGTAATTAGCAGCTGTCAAAATTAACCAACTCCGCAAAAAAACCAGCTACTCACATTTTTACATTGCATATTTTAATTAATTAAAGGAATTGTAAGAGATTTTCAACGAATTCGTCCATGTCCATCACGATTTTCGAGCCCCCAAGAGTGACACATGAATATTGATTAAGGGATTAGGGTGACTTAAGAGGTGGCTTAAGGGTGACTTAGGGGTGGTGAGAACTTGGAAAACGGAAAATAATCAAAGATTTTGTAGTTAAAACAAACAGCGACTAAAGATGCAACTAAAACGATTTAGAAGCTTACAACTAGCGATACAATGATAAAAACAAGCAAACTTAACATAGCCTAAACAAACTTTTAATAAAAAAAAATTCAAAAATTAATAATAGCGACTAAAGTATAAATTATAAGCCTACATGTAAGTGGCACCTAACTCGAAATTAACGACTAGAATTTAGACATTTGAAATGACGATTAAATTGTCTCCTAACTCGAAATTTTACAACTAAGTACAGTATTGAGTTTAGAAATTGGAAATTGGCGACTAAAGCCGAATAACTGGCGCTTAACTTGAGATTCACGCCTAAAATTTGAATTTAGATTTTTAAAAGTGACGACAAAGTAAAATACTGTAGCCGGCGCCTAACTAGAAATTCACGACTAAACATTGACATTTGAAACTGGCGACTGAAACTTAAAAATGGGGACTAAAGACTTTTTGGCGCTTTTTTTCAGTTTGTTGTACTTCCCCTCCCACTAAACTTCACTATCTTTCCATTCATTCATATAAGCGTTTGTGCTTTCAGGGTCGACATATCGAGTGCGAGCAGCAGACGTGTGTATCCAACCAAGGTTGCTACATGATGCTGATTGAGGAGAAGAAAAAGTGCTGCAAAACGTGCAAAGGTTAGTGGTCCCACATCCAGTAAATTCATTCTTAAACTTAGTGATCGGAAGTAACTTTGAAGGATTTTTTTTGCATACAGGGTGCGTGTACAACGGAACGTCGTATGAGAGCGGAAAACGCTGGATCAATCCGGAAGACCCTTGCCAGTCTTTCCATTGCTTGGTAAACGCTCCCCCTTGAAAGCAACTGATTAGTAAAGTAAAATGTTGTGTGGCTTTGTATTAGGCAGGTGTGGTAACGCTTTCTCGACAGCAGTGCTACTCCACGTGCAAGAACCCCAAGCCACCACTTCCGGGGCACTGCTGCTCCTCCTGTCAAGGTCAGTACAATTCTGTTATAATGAAAACTGCAATAATATGTTTGAGGCTTGAAATTTGAATTCCTTTACAAATTAAAAATTGGAGCACTGTGTATTTCATGAGGAAATTAGTACTACTGAATTTTAAATACAGTTAAACTTATGTGAAATGGAAATTCGGATAAACGAGAAAAAAAAGTTGGGAACGCAATGTTAAAACAGTCTGTTCAAAACGGAAAATAAAGATCAAATTAATAATAATAAAATAATTGTGTGACTCAAGTGGCAGTGTTTTCATCATCGAGTTTCGCATGTTCATGATTCATGAATATCATGAACAAGAACAAAAAAAAAAAACTGTCTATATTGTACACAGTACACTGTTAAAACTAGATTTATTAAATTCACAAAAATTTAATTCACCATTACGTGTTTCAAGTTTACTTTGCTTTAATTTTTTTTTAATAAAACGAAAACTGTAAAAATGAAAAACATTTTTTTGTACCACACGAATCCGTTTTACACAGATTTTACTGTATAACCAATGATTAAAAATAAATACAGTGTACACGTATGCTATAATAATTATGTTAAATGTATTTAACCAATTTAGTCCAATGAAATTAACGTTAAAATTTGTATTTTTAAAAAAGAGTAAACAATAAGCAAGACGCACTGCAGTACACAAGCGCTGAAAGTGACATTAAGCGTTGTCAGTAAAATTTAATTAATTAACAAAACTTATATTTACAGGGTGTCATTTGAGTGGAATGAAGTTCATGGATGGAGACGAGTTTGTTTTGGAGAGCGATCGTTGTGTTCAATGCAAATGCCACGTAATATTCACCCACACCTTTTTTTACCCTCTTATCAAATTTTAATTAATTGATTAATTTTGGATATCAAGTCTGGTAATTTAGTGTGTTCGAAACAAGTATGCCCAGTCCTCTCGTGCCCATCGTCAAAAATTATTCACAAGGCCAACACGTGCTGTCCCGAATGTCAAGGTATACCGATCCCAGACAGAGCTTAATCAATGCGTTTACGCTATATTTTTTTTGTCCGAATTTAGGTAGTCGTGACGTTTTCGATTGGCCGAAAAAATGTCTCTTCGACAACAAAATGATGTACAACGGACAGAAGTTTAAAGTAGACAACTGCACTTCTTGTATCTGTAACGTAAGTGTTTAGCAAACATTTTAATGCTTCCTTAGAACTCTAACGATATATTTTCTTAAGGGTTCTACGTCTGTATGTAAACGCGACTCGTGCCTGCCATTACCATGCGCTCCGGAGCTTCAGGTGGTACCGGATGGCGAGTGCTGCCCTCAGTGTGTCCGACAAGAAGTGAAGAGTGTATGCGTCGTTGGAGGCAAAAAATATAACGTAAATAAATAAGTTGAGAGCAAAATATTGGCACTAGAAACAGTAAAACCTCCGCAGTTGAAAGCCTGCCGGGGGTTTTTACCGTATCTCGGGGTCATTTATTATTCAATTACGAAATAGCCATAGTGATTGTTTTTGTGCAAGGAAGAAGATTGGTGGAAGCCAAAGCCGTGCACTAAGTGCGTGTGTGTGAAGGGCAAAGCGTTCTGCGTGCTTGAGACATGTTCTGGTCCTACCGATTGTCCATTAGGCTATCGTAAAGAGCGCGCAGCCGACGAGTGCTGTCCTAGGTGCGTGGAAGAAGGCGCTGTGTGCACCGTGTTCGGCGACCCTCACTACCGCACATTTGATCGCCGCATCTTCAATTTCCAAGGTTCCTGCAAGTACGTGCTGAGCGAAGACTGCTCCACCAAACTCTTCTCCATCAGAGCTCGCAACGACCATCGAGGTTCACCGCTCTTCTCGTGGACTAAATCCTTGCTCTTCAAGGTACATACAACTGCTTTAACCATACTCTTTTAGATTTTTTCCTTAGTTTTAAATCTTTGCTAACACGTTTCAGATCAACAACACTAAAGTGGCCCTCCTTCAAAAGATGAAAGTAAAGGTGAACGGCAGCCGAGTGAGTCTTCCTTATAGCAAATCCGGTGTGGTGTCTATCGTGCAGAAAGGTTACACGGTAATAGTCAAAACGGAGATAGGTAAGTTGGGATGAGGTTTTTTTAAACTGACCCACGTTTCGACCATTGTAATAATTATAATGTTGTAGGTGTGTCGTTGGTGTGGGATGGAGACACCTTCTTGGAAGTATCGGTGAGTCCCTCGTTCAAAAACAAGCTTTGCGGACTGTGCGGCAACTACAACAACGACTCCTCCGACGAATTCTTGACCCGGCGCGGTCATTTGGCCTCCAACGCCGCCTCCTTCGGCCGTTCCTGGCAGATCGGCGGCAAGCGCTACTGCGCACGCGTCGACGTGGTCACTAACCAAGAGCTGAGCTGCCCCAAAAGCGACGAAGTCCGTTCCAAAGGCTCCAAACTGTGTGCCGCTCTCCGTTCAGCTCCTTTCCAAGCCTGTCACCCACTCCTCAGTCCCCACCGATACATCTCGTAAGCACTTCAGTCACTTTTTATAATTTATCGTTGCTAAATGGCTTATTACGATTTCAATAATAGAGCTTTCAACTAAAGCAACCTACAGAAACGATCTCTAAACTTTTACAATAATATAGTCTTTAAACCTGAAGCTCATTTAAACTAAATAAGTTAAACAACTGTAAATTAACTAGGAATTTAGTAACGATTTTTAACATACAAGTATGACCCCGCAATAGTGGCGCAATTGGGACCGGACCCTTGCCACTAAGCGAGTTAAAGCTCCTTTATGGACCTTCCGAGTGCCAAAAAAAAACTTTACACAATATTTACCTTAAATACATTACATATTCGGTACTATAGCACAGTACATGTTCTTAATTTACAACAGAAAAAAACATTAAAATTTAAAATTCATTCTTTTTAACTTTTTAACAGTAGGACCTATAAAATTTACATAATTACTGTATGATGCAATTTGGTGAAAGCAAATATGCATTTTCTTTAGCGCGGGTCAAATTTTCAGACCAAAAAATTTAAAATTGCCAAATTTTAAAGCGCCACTATAGCGAATCGCCACTAATGCGAAGCGCCACTGTTGCGGGGTTCTACTGTACTGTGGAGTTACTGTATCTGTAATTGTTGCAAGCTCTAAATTTGTTTTTTGACGCCCTTTCCATTTGCCCTGATAAGTGACGCACGAAATACAAGCGCTGGTTGACTAAATAGTGCATTGATATTTTTGATTGTTTTAGCGCTTGCATCTTGGACATGTGTCACTGTCCGGCAAATAAGTCCTGTTTTTGCGACTCCTTCACCGCCTACGCCCACGAATGCTCTAAGAAGGGAGTGGAACTGAACTGGAGGGAAGCCACACACTGCACCGGTCAGTACATCACTGTGCATGCGCAAACATTTTAATAGTAATGTTAAAATTTTTGACCAGTTTAAAAGATACTTGAAAGATGTTTATAAATTGTTGCGTTGAAATTTGTTTAGGGTGCGTTCGAGGAGCCGTGTACAACGCTTGTGGTTCCGGTTGCCCTTTGACCTGCGCAAACAGGAGTTCGGTTTGTTCGGTGTCCGGCTGCGTCCCGGGATGTCACTGTCCATCCGGTACTGTTCTGCATAAGAACCGATGCATCCCTGTTCATCGCTGTCCACCCAAGATTACTTAATGTCACTTCGTTCAACACAAATTATCGTTAAAATTTAAATGAAGAAAAGAAAAAAAAAAGCAATTTTTAATTATTATTCATATTTTTATTATTATTATTATTATTACAAAAAAAAGCTGTGATTTTTTTTCTATCTTATTTTTCATCACATCAAAAGATAAAAAGAAAAAACTAATTAAAGATTAATTATTTTCTCAGGTGTTTCAAAAACTACGAAACAGAGGGCCGAAATTCTTTTTCAAAAAAATATATATTTCAGTTTAACGAAAAATTTGATTATATAAGTTAAAATAATAATTTAAATACTGTAATGAAATTTTTAAATCTTGTGTTTTTAATTTGAAATTTTTTAATCCTTAAAAATTAGTTATCGTTTAAATCGTTAAAAACATAATTCGGTCCTTTGATCGTGTTTTATTTTGCATTTTGTCACATCTCGCGCTTTTAATTGATTAATTAATTAGATAATTATTATGTATAGTTCATCCATTGTCTTGTACGTAGATTATTTCACCTTTGACCTCTTTCTATGATTGTGACATTTTCCCCCTATTAGAAAAGCAAGCGAAGCAAAAGTGACGCAACTCTGCCATGGACAGTAACCATAAGAAACGGTTGCTTCACTTGTGCGTCGCTTTTTATTTTTTGTTTCTTTCGCTATTTAAAAATTTTTTTTACTTAAACGGATAAAAAAAATGAGAGAAAAATGAAAAATTTTAAAAATCTGTTATAACGAAATTATTTAAATTGTGTTTTTTTTTTTTTCTGTTTACAAAAATTTTTTTTTTTGTTAAATGTGTAAAAATGACGTTATTGATGTCGTGCTATTCGTTGTTTACGTTTGTTACGGCAGCTGCGATGATCACCAATCACGTGTTTGTATTTTTTATGGAACCGGAACTGATGCGGTGAACGATGCCTACGAAGATGTGTTTTTAGTGCATTTTTCACTCGCTCTGTAGATAATTAAAAAAAAAAAAAACGATCGTTGTTTGTAAAATATGTCAAATAATTTAATAAAAATTTTTTTCCTTATTTTTCTGATCGATGTATTATTAAAATGACCCTATGTAAATCCGTACTTCATTTCTTCCATGAAATATTCATTGAAAGTCATCAATTCATCGATAAAAGCATCTATAAAGTTTCAATTAATTACTCTTATTTTGGCTAGAAAATTAATATAAAAAAGCCGAAATTACCCCGGTGAAATTTCATCGCCCCGGATGATCCGCCGTATTCATTCGGAAGTAAATGCAACGGAATTAGTTCCTTCAAATTGCGCCAATCGGAACCGAAACAATAAAACTACGCATAAAATCAGGTGTTTACTAATTATTTCATAAAAATTATTTGCGCGTTTTTCATAGTACTTTTTGCCGCATGTCTATTGGAATGATCGGACGAGCGACTCTGCAGATGGCCACGCCAATCGAGGGACAATTTATCACCACAAGCGCTTTGATTTTGAGTGGTACTGCGTACTAATAATTCAAAATTAAGAGTTGCATTTGAAATGGTTTTTAAATTAAAAAAAATTATAAACCAGAAACGCTTGAGTCATTTTCCTGATGAAGGACGGCCACATACTTTGCATAATCAGCCAAGTGGGACAATTTTGAAAATCCACTATCAGGATGGCTCCATTCAATTGGCAATTGAGATGTCTGGCGCCTACGTCACCGAATATAGTCGCCGATTTAATAAATGAATTCAAAACGCTCGAATCATCTCCAACACTTATAAATTGTTATAAACTCGAATTAATTTGGATTCGATCATCACACATTCAGTGCCTCAACTTCGTTATCAGTAAAAATTACAAAAAACAAAATTTTGACTACTTATTTATTATTGGCTTGTTATTTAATTGGAAATGGATAATCAAAATTCTTGTTTGACTTTGCAGTATATTATTGAGGGTGAATTTTAACTTATTTTGAAAGTAATTTTTGATTTAACAAGAATTTGACTTTAATCCGCCATCAAATTAATTTTGAAATTTTCAATACTTGAATTTTTAGTATTAAGATTTGAAATGATTACTTTGAGCACTAAACTGCTTACTTTGACTTTTGTTTAAATTTTTGGGATTTTTTTGAGAGGTGATAAAATTTATAAATTTTTTATTATTTAACAAAAGTGGGGATTTTTGTTTCGTGTAAATAAAACAAGTGAAGCTTACTTCGAAAGTTTTCCAATTGCGATGCCTGGATACCTATCATCCTTGTTATATACAATTGTAACGATACTTAGGTAACAAAATTGTAGTAAATTAATATTTTCAATCAAAAATATTTAAAATAATTTTCTTTTTCAAATACTTGGATTGAAGAAATTTCTGGAAATCCACACTTTGAATGTCCCTATTGGTCCACCACTCAGGGAACTTGACTCTGCTCTCATAATAGAGATGCATAGTCTTCTTGGTCAACTTCAAATCAAAGTCACAAGAGCGAAGGAAAGATAGAAGAAAATCACAATCTAATAATTATAATAAAAATTACTTTATTTATAAATTTAAAAAAAAGAACAATCACTGTTTCACCTATTCTTCCCTTAAACTTCGCCTCGTCCTTCACCCACACAAGTAGTTCTTTATAACAATTATAGTTATCAGGTGAAAGGTTAGTTTCCATGCTTAATACAAAATTTCTGATTTTTTTAAATTTTAAAATGCTCCCTTCAATAAATTATTGTTGAAACGCTGTTAACCCGAACTTGCTTTACAGTACATGTACGCGATAAAAACGTCCTTAATTGTTTAACTTTTTAATTCTTTAAAATTAATTTAAATTAAAATTTGAAATGCAAAGTTGAAAAAAATATTGACCCAATTAATAATTAATATAGTCAATATAAAATAACTTATCAATCGTAATTATTAAGATTGGTAAGTTATTTTAGCAGAACATTTCTAAGCGAGTAAGCAACTATCGCCTATTTTCACGATTTTGATGGTTTAGCACCAACAAAAAACACAATTTAATAATTATTAATTTTAACCAACTTGCTTAATCCTTATAATAAAAAGCATTTTTAGATGCAAATGTTATTCATTTAGTTAAAATTTCTTTTTAAGGACTTTATTTTTGTGCACTTCGCATTCGTTCACTTGATTTCAGTAACACTAATCATGCTTGAAAAATCTTTTGTTTTTAAAACCATGACGTATTTTTTAGTACAAAGTACAGTACCGCTACTTACTTATACAGAATTATTAAATTTTGAAACATTAAATAAGGCTACATACAATAATTGGCTGATTTTTGAGTTTGTAATTGATTGTTTTAACAACATTTCACAATAATTTGCATGAAATCCTTTAATTAACTCACGTTCAATATTGGTTCTCACTCCCGTATAACTTTAAAATGCTTTGATGTTACCGATATTATTTATCGCAATGACAATGACAACCATATGAAATATGTTATTTATTTATTGCCATGACAATGGCAGGCAACCATATGCAATATGTTTTTAATGTTTTAAACATGTGGAATTTACAGCTTTGTTTAGTTATATGCTTTTTGGAAAAACCAAAAAACAAGTTACAAAATAAGCATTTACTAGAGGTTAATTAAAGGTAATAGCATAATTACTTATTTACGTTAATTAAACGAAATAGCAATGACTTTTAACGTTAACGAAACTCTCTTATTTGCACATGTATTGGGATTTTCGTGGTTGAACAATTGGAATGGTTTATTAAACTAGAGTGTCGTCATAGTTACGCCTACTGACAAAATTTAGTTTTTCCATGGGTCATTAAAATAATTAAATTATTAAAAAGATTTGTGTAGAATACTACACGAATTCAGATGGGTTCGCTTTTTATTATGTACACCGTGTCGGCCTATATTATATAAAATACGAATCCTTTCAATCCACTCAAGCGATGGCTCCCACATTTTACGAAACGGAGGAAATTATAATGAATTTGCTATCTCTTAATTTTACCTCTTGAAAAAAGTTAAAAAGTGCGGGAATAGACAGGAGTAACCCCAGCCACATACAATTTTAAGACTTAAAAAGAACAACAACAACAACAATTAAAATATGTACTCGTATCTCTAACGTACTAAACTTAAAACTAACGAGAGGTAAAACGCCCTCCATGAATGCATAAAAAGGAATTTTCACATTTATAACACATAATAAAAGAAATATCCAGAATAATTTTGACAAAAACAAAATTTAAAAAAATTTGGTAAACTAACCTAAAAAATCAAATACATATCCAGGTATTGTACAAAGCTTTCCTTCGTTCCTTTCTTTTTTCTTCTTTTAATTCTGCTTCTTCTTATTCACTAAAAAAAAATAAATTAATGCAATGTAAAATTCTGTAGCATACATCGGCAAATTAAAATGCAAATATTTTTTTTAAAAAAATCTAAAATGTGGCGGGTTTATTTAGCGGCATCTAGCCACAAGTAGATTCAACATAAAATCAATGGAGGTTTTTCCTTCACTACGTATCCACAATAAAATATCTAGTTTAAGTACAATTTCCTAATTTTACGAGTGATAATTATTAATACATTTAATACACTACAGTTACTCAAAAAAGTATTGGCAATGCATGTTTTTTTTGATTAAAACTTAAAAAAATTGAAATAAATATAAATT
>JAQGAY010000843.1:0-19487 GCA_034698085.1 Polydesmus angustus | reverse complement strand
CAGAATGTCCACAGACATTCCAAAGAAAAATTTTCCACAGATCTGTGGAATTTCCATGGAATCATTTTCATTTGGGATGTTAATTCGAAAATGACAACCTTTACGTATAAAGCTAATTAACACAAATTAAGCACGGGTGCGAAAAGCTCAATGTCAACTTTTAATTCGTTACTAATTTAATTACCGCACATGCAAACATATACAAAAACCTACATGCAAAAGTTAATTAAGAGCACATTAATAAAACTAAGTTACTTATTCTTCATTAACTTCGAAGTAAGACTTAATTTTGCATTGTTTGCACAAGTTTATAATACTGTACTAATATTTACAATAAGAAGCATTGATTTCTCAACACCTTACTTTTACATTTTCGCGTTTACAAAAAGTCTTCTAACTCAACTTTTCCAAAAAAAATTATTTCGCTACTCGTAAATTATACTGTATTATATCAACTCACTATTTCACTACCCACATTATCGCTAAATATTGGTCACTGTGCGGGAAATTGCACTAATTAGGACGCTATCTTCATCAATCTGTATTTACTTTCTGACATTTTCTCTTACATGTAGCTCTCACAATAAGCTATGAAAATTGTTATCCTAAGCTTCAACGTTTTCTAGTATTTAATTTTGGGCATTAAACTTATTTTAAAGAATAATATTATGCTAAATAGAATTTAACAGAATTTTTCTGATAGTAGGCAATTATTATTATTATTACGGTATTTTGTTTGTGATGCGCAGGAAATTAAACAAACTAAAATTTACAAATAATGACAAAACAAATATAATGCACTTCATAAAAGTAAACTGTAACAATTCAATAAATTCAAAATTTAATAAATAAAAGTAGCCTACACCGTATATATACTTCAGTTTCAAAAAATTATAAATATGTACAATATTATTATTAACGTTACATATCAAAATATTATTTAAAACAAGATTTGTAATAGAAAAACCCTGAGTAGAAATTTAACTTAATAAATTTTAATTAAAATGTTTTTTTTTTAAATATATTAAAAATAATGATAATTTATTCTGATGATAAATAAAAGCAAGAGTGTTATGATTGACTTTTACCTGTACCGTATAATACGTGTGGGGGTACCTACTGTACATTGTCAAGTTTACACGCATTTCGATTTCGTTACATGCCAATAGGTTACATTACATTTTATTTCTACCGGTTCCTGGATTTCAAAATTACGCGAAAAATCTCCGCGATCTACAATAATAATGTAGCACGTGAACAACAGAATGGAAATTATAAACAAAACAAGGATAGAGATGCACAAGAGGTGTCATTTTAGGATATCCTACTGTATGTCCATAATAAAATTCTATGCGCACGCATTCTAAGCACTGCGTGATATTTACCAATTTTCTTGCTGCTTTTACTCGTCTCGGAAACCATTGGCATCGTCATCGTCCATTTTCACAAATTCGAGCGAATTCAAGGTTCTCGAATAAAGACAATGAAGCTGAGGTCGCGGCTCCAAACGTAATCCAAGAAAACAAGATGGCCACAGATCATAGCTCCCGTATAATATTCTCTCAGCTTGGCTCTTTTTCCTAGGAGAAAAGGGATAGAGTCGAACGAATCATTGACCTCATTTACATCTTCAAGGCGCGTTAACCAGTCAGGAACAGTGGCATTTTTTTAGGGACTTTCCAAGAATCAACTTCAAGTCAAGAAAACGCGCACATGCCTTTCACCTAGACAGCTAGCGCCCTCTATCTGCAACATTCTCAACGTCACACATCAATCGATTTTATGGTTCGGTGTATTTTGCATTTATTTTTGTGCGCATTTGGTGATTAAAATTAATCATTGACTTTTTTTATTAATATTTATTGAAGTTTTAATGTTTAGAACTAACTATCTTAAAGATTACAAACATAGAAACACAAGTTTTTATTAATAAGTTTTAATTGCTATTCATTGAATATTTTACATGGAATAAGTTGCTCAAGCGCGTCATAAATTGCGCGAATCTCGCCTTATTTGAAGACCTTGCTGGCCACACGTCACGGATGATCATGATGGCGCGAAAGGTGATCTTTGCGGTAGACATGTGCTTTTTCCTGTATCTTGGATCTAATTGTTGATATAATTAATACGGCTCACCTAAATATAAGAATTAGTATGGTAGAGGAAAATTTAAAGTAAGATTATATTTTATACGATAATTTAATACAGTAGTTGATAATTATAATTTATTGAATTAATTAGGTTATACCGCCAAGGTGCCGAAGCAAAAGTATATTTAGGTAATTTTTGCGGTCGACCAAGCATTATAAAAGAAAGATTTTCCAAAAAATATCGCCACAAGGTTTTAGACGAAGTATTATGCAAAGAACGAACCAAATG
Source organism: Polydesmus angustus (assembly GCA_034698085.1). Classification (NCBI taxonomy): domain Eukaryota; kingdom Metazoa; phylum Arthropoda; class Diplopoda; order Polydesmida; family Polydesmidae; genus Polydesmus; species Polydesmus angustus. The sequence goes on along the minus strand of JAQGAY010000843.1, from coordinate 17,108 downwards.
TGAAGCTCGATCTCTCGTCAGGTGTCGAATAGCTGGTATAACTATAAATACAAACATAATTATGAATATGTGTCGAAATGTTTTAGTTGTAAGTAGATCATGAAAATGTATTCAAAGTGAGATTAATTTTCTACAGGCATTAAGACACCCGCTATTTATTTTTTGGACATGGTCCGAAATCGACTTTGGCTGGAATACATTTCCGACGGCGTTACCCTTAAAGAATTTATCGAAAAAGCGTCGAATGATTCTTTGGGTTTGTTGGCTGAAAAGTTAGGAGCAATTTTAGGATTGATGCATAAAAATGATATTATTCACGGCGATTTAACCACGTCTAATATATTACTATCGCCGCCGTTTGATTCAATGAATAATATAACGTTGATTGATTTCGGACTTAGTCACGTGGAAGCGAGTCCAGAAGATAAAGGTGTCGATCTTTACGTTCTTCAAAGGGCTTTCATTAGCACGCATCCCACAAAACCATGGTTTTTTGATCAAGTCATGGAAAGTTATAAAGCAAATTATAAACCAAAATCAATAGAGGTGTTGAAGAAATTTGATGAAATTTCGCTTCGTGGGCGCAAAAGAACGATGGTGGGCTAATTTTATTTACTATGATTTAAAAATGAACGTTGAAAGCCTCTTCTTGGCTTGTCTGGATCATATTGGAACGTACAGGCAAAGCCTAGGAGAGGCTACAACGGCATCTTTATAATTTGTTTTTTTGAATAAGTTTGTGCGTATTCAAATCGTTAAATTTAAATGGTGCGAATCGAGTAGAAGTTTACTTCCGCGTGTAAATTCCGCAACTAAATAATAAGAATAAAAAAAATTTATTTCAACATTTATTATAAAAAAATAGTATGAGCAAATTTATTATAGAAAGTCAAATATTTTCTAAATTATTATTATTTTCTGTTAAAAAAAATTTTAAAGTTTCAGAAAAATTATTTCGTATTTTATAAAATGCTCAAACTTATTAATAAATTAGTATTTTCAGCATAGTAACGTTATAATGCAAATTTTAAAGCAATAATAATTATAATATAATTTAAAACAATAATTACACTACCGCAATTTTGAAAAGAAGCATTCAATAACTTTAATAAAATTATTTTTTTACCTTTTATTATTCGCAATAAAACGAAATCAAATTTCCTTTTATCGTTAATCCTGTGCGATTACCTGCTGATTGCACATGTTGATAGTTTTTCCACCAACAGCATTAAAAGACAAGCAATAAAATTCGTATGTTGCAGTTGCAAATATTTAAAACTAGTCAGTAATGTGTTGGAAAGAAATTTCTTTTGAAAGTCTATTACTTAAGTTTATTTGTGCTCAGCTGCTCCAATTGCTTTTGCACAGGTGAAGGGTGCTAAAACCAAATTCCCTCCTCTTTTAAGCAATCCCTACGAGAGCGATAAGAGATAGAAGGAAAAGCCAAGATTCTTTGCCTATATTGGTCATGAATAAGGGGGTGAGTAGGTGAATGTATGGCGCCAAACGTAAGCCTACTAAGTCTGGCCAAGTGAAGCCAAGGCGCCAAGTTGACTTTCTCCTTGGAATGGGAAGACCCTGAGAAATACTTCTAATTAACTCCCACCACAGGGCCTCTCAATCTTTTGTTTTTCAACTTAATAAAAACAACAGTTGCTATGAAAGTTTGCTTCCCTTAATCTTGGTATAAGTTTGAAAAATCCTGTTACGTTAACAAGTGTCATCAAATCAATACCGAAAGTTTGCGATATTTTAGTTATTGAAGTAACAACCAAAAGAATTTTTGTAAAAAAACAACAGCATTAATAAATTGGATTTGTAAGATTAAAATTTTTTTTGATTACATTTTTTTAAAAGTTAGATAAATTATGCAGTAAGTAGCTTTTATAAGTGTATTTATAATGCCAATTTTGACTTTTTTTAAAAAATAATTTGTATAGTCAGATGAAGGCAAGTCTAATGTTATTCGCAAAGTATTTGAGATATTTAAAATAAATGCACTGGTTAAATTGAAAATAGTACTGTTTATTTATTTTTGTTTTGGCTTTAAAAATAAGTTTTAGCATTTGTACTATTATAGACTCAAACTTAAAAATAAGAGAAAAAAAAAAACATGGCTAAAAAAATTTAGCACAAAAACAGAATGAATGAGAAGAATTTTAACCATCTCAAAGCCAATTTGCAAAAACAAAAAATCTATTTTTATTTTGTCATTGTCGATTAGTCTTGATGTCTCGGGTGGTACTGCAGTGTAAGGTACACATGCGCTCGAGTAATTATTATTGCATGCGCCGGTATTAGAAAAAACACAATTACATATATATCAAAGTGAATATCTAATTATTAGTAAACCAATTTGTATTCTAAGTGTTAACACGTCAATATAATCGAAATGTGGCTGATTTTAAAAGTTATATTAAAAAGTTGTAAAATCGCTTCTTTGCTATGAGCCAAGCAAATGTCCTCGGTAGAGTGCATTGTCTATGGCGCCGCTAAGTCGCAGGTTAAGCATGCAATGGGCGTTCACATGAGCGTTAGGCGCGTTAACATATGGCATTCACAGAGAGAGAAGCAAGCCAACTTGTCAGCTGTTAATCGCCTTGACAGACCAAATAATGCATTTTTAACATGAACTGCATAGTAATCAGCTTTTAAACTTTCAATGAATGATAGTTGTTCGAATTATTTATAACAAAGATTCGGTCTCTTGAGCAATTCAGACTTTTTTTATATGATGCAACTCTGCAGACATACTCATTAATTTTATCCTTTTTAAATTTAATTATTATTATACGGTAATATTATACTATATTATTTTTAATGAGAACATACATATATTTTTAATTTTAATTGAGAAAATACCTCTTAAGTTGAGAAAATACCTCTTAAGTTTAAAAAAAATGGTTAATATTGGAATTTTTTCGGGTGGTATTAACGTTTATTAATTATTTTATCAATTCCAAACTTTAGATAAAAAATAAAGTTTCAAAATCTTCGAGAATTTTTAGGAAAAAAAAATTTTAAGTAAATTTTTGAGAATAAAACCAAGACCTAAGAAGGAATTTTGTACTCGGGATATTTTATTTCATGTCATAAAATAAGTTTAAAAAAAATAAAATTTAAGTAGATCTCATAAATTTCATCCATAAAAAATATATTTGCCCTACAAATTGATAAATATAATATTTAATGGAGCCAACTCAATAATTCCACGTTGTTTCAAACATAAATAAACATTTTATTTGATGTTAAAACTATCTTTTAAGGCAGAATTAATAGTATTCAAATTGAAAATAATACGCGCACAATAGCGTATTTTGTGTAGATAACACGTAAATACTAAAAGGCTACCTGTACCGTACTTGAATGATATTAATTTTTTGACTTAAAATTCTTGCATCTAAAATACTACATGTACATCAAAACAAAGTTTTCAGGAAATGTAAGCTGGTACTAATCTCGCGATAGGACCACGGCAAATAGGACAAATGTATGGATCTAAAATTTGGCCACAATCAGCGCAGCAACAAAAATGTCCACAATCAAGGATTAGGACTTCACGCGGATTCGTTAAACATATAAGGCACGTCGTCTCTTGACTTCTTTCTTCTGGGTCTTCATTTCGATGCGTTATTACTTCATTCAAACGTTGTCTTTCGAGTTCTCTTTCTAACCTTCGGCGATGTTGGCGATAATATTTCAATAATATATATACGAGGACCGATCCACCGACAACAGTTAATACTGCACAAAATGTTCTGAAGGTTTTTACTTCCGATTCTAAACTTTTTATTATTTGCTTTTCCGTATCCGTGCTTAAATGATATAAAAAGCTGTTACTCGGCGGCGTCATTTTCACCTTTCCATTGTCCAACACTAAAGCTCCCACTCCAGTCAACGTGGTTCCTTCGGTGAGCATTTTTTCAATATGTCTGAACCCTTTTGATCTCTCTCCCACGAAGAAGCTGGTGAGCGCGTCCCAAACGCCGCTTTGATTCGGCTTAAAAGCGTCATGTATTGTCATCATTGATAAAGTGGAAGCTTGTAATGGGCTGACCACTTCAACTGAGGATTTTTTATCCGGGCCAAGCAATAGAAAAGGAACAGTGTTGGTTGAGTTGGCCACATCCCTCTCAATTTCAGTCCTGAAATACAATGTATACAATGTACCCAAATTATTTTGTCTATTATCACTTTAGACAACAATAAGTTTTTGCTTTTACCAGAATCTCGATACGTAACTCCATTTCATTTTATGTTCCGTTATAATCGTCTCCTGAACTACTCCTTTTATGTTGTTGTGAGTGCTTATAATAGGTCGATCTATCGCTTTAACTGTACCTTTAATTACTGCGTATGGCACGCTTTGGCCTGATGCGCTTACAACCTTTGCTTGAAGAGCTTTATCAATTTCCAATACAGGCGCATCCTAAATGCAATTTAAAAAACAAGATTTAGAAGCAAAAACTTGGTAGCAAAATTAATGCGTTCAAACAAATTGCATTTTATAATTGATTAATAATTATAAGAGGAAGGGAACAAGTTGCAACATGGAGGCCACAAAGTAGTAGACTTAATCAAGATTTAATTATTAAGTTAATAGTTACCCTTATAGCGTCCAAACATGTTTTGCGATTCTTGTACAATACGTAGAATAGCGATAAGAGGGCTGCATCAACGCCCAAGCAGATGTAATCTCCGAATGACATTTTTTTAAATGATCTTTAAATATTTAAAATTGGTTAACATTTTATCAGTGCTATGTACCGGTCGGTACAATATCATCCGAGTTTATAACTTTTTAGATGGTGGAAAACTAAAATAAAATTATCATTGCTTACCTTGAATTCTAACTAATTAGTTGATTCAAGTTGGCTTACTTTCTCCAAAGTTAAAAATTTAATAAAACGAAATAAACTTACACTTAACGAAAGTATAATCATGTACAGTATTATTATTTTATTATCATGATTTAAGTGACAGGAAGCGGCCATCTTTTACCGTCATCACTAAGCCAATCCAGCGCTGATCCCGAAAAGCTTTTTTTCGCTTTTCTTAATTTTGAAAAATAATATAATTATTTTCGTGAAATAATAATAATTATTGGCAAATTAATTTTTTGGAAGATTAATATTGCTGAATTTTTTGTTTGTATGGGTCGGACTTAAATTCGCGTTAATTTTGTGAGGTGTTCTACAAAAAATAATATTACTTATTAAATTTAAAAATTAAAAGTTAAGAAAGGTCTCACCAAGTTTTTTAAAGTGTACACAAATTTCGAATAAAAAAGAGAGTGAAAAATTAGATATTGAAATAACAAAACAGTTTAATATTTATTAATAAAATATCGTATACACTACTTAAAAATCATATTTTGCAACAAAAAAAATATGAAGGGGGGCTAAAAAACGTAAATTGAACACTAGATAATTCATAATCTTATTCAATTTAAATATTAAAACGTTGATTTAAAAATTTAATTTTTATAATTTGTTTCACACATTTTAAAATTGAAGTTCTGCCACTTGGATAACGTCGTTCCATTCATCTTCAGGCCAAACACCATTTGGTTGAACATTAAAAGGACTACTTTTCCAATCCCATTTTTCAACCGGTTTGTGCCAACTTCGACCGTAATTAGCAACTATGTAGCTTTCTGTTTGACATGGAATTGACAGTTTCAGTCCAAGAAATTCAGTCCAACATAAATCAAATTTCGGGAAAATATATCTAATAATTATTAAAATAGAAAAAGTTAATAATTAACGCACAATACACTATTTAAATAAATCAAATATGCGCTCATACTTAAATTTTTTTCCTGTCTTGGTTTGCAAGCCACCGTTCCACACGTGATCATCCTCTTCATAAAAAAAGAATACGTCTAACTTAATTCCTTCGAACATGAAAGATAACTCCAAACTGTCTTCAACCTATTTGATTAATGTAAAATTAAACCAATCATAATAACTATCATTGACTAAATTAATTCATTTACTTTTCCGAGTTTGTGTTTGAGATTCATTCCGGTGGCCAATAAGCCAGTTAAAATCAAAGGATGGTAATCTTTTATCCATATGCCGATATCTACGTCTTTACTGTACGGGATGATATCGCATTGTCGAAAATACCCTTTAAAATTTGTTTAAAAATCCTCAACAATTTTTATTTAAAAAAAAACTTTTTACCTAAACATGTACCACTGCTTAACCAAAAACGAATTCCCATTTTATCTAAGACAGTTTTTGTCATTCTCAACAATTTCCAGGCTAAAGCGCGAAAAGTCATAGCATCTTCACTGGTATCAATTTTATATTGGCTGTAAAATAATTTTGATCGTGTATGATTACACTCGATGAAACTGGAATGATTAAGCTGATACAAAAAACTAGTAATGTTCCTGGGTACGTAGATCGTTAACTCATCTTTTCTTAATGGTTTCACAGGAAATCTAGAGCCAATATTTATTATTAATATTTTTGTTATTGAAAGGTTTAAATAATACATCAACTTACTCGTCGAATGCTTCTTCATTTTGGTTGATATGAAAACTGTCAAGGGAGAATAATGATTTTATTGGAGGATAAAATAGGTCGATTTTAAAACAACCGTGCCACCAGAAATTTCCATCTCGGTGGTAGCTCACAATTACGTGTATTGCAAATTTACTTCTCATAAAAACGTGATGGAGAACTTGATCGATGACTATATTTTGAGATAGTAATTTAGCATCCGGCTGGGAGATGATAGAATGATAAAACCCACTTTGAATCAAGTCAATGACAACCTGTCATACGTCAATGTTAGCATTATTACAAGTAACTTTTTAAATGATTTTTGAATAACAAACCTTATGCTCAAACACTTCGTTAAATGTGATAAATGATAAAACATTTCCTTGTTGAATTTCCACGAAATAATTGAAATATTGAACGCCAAATTGTTGAAAGCCCAACAGTTTATCACGTTCTGCTGGAATAATTGTTGCTTCATGTTTCGCACAGATTTTCAAAAACTCACTAATTGAATAACGAAAGTTGTCCACTTCACTCATGGATTTATTATTACCTACATACTACGCCAATCGTAAAGAAAATGAAATACAATTTTAGATGTTTTGAATACAGTACATGTACATTAAAAAAGCATTAAAAACACAAACCTTTTTCATGAAATTCCAAAAGAATAAAACCTGAAGAATAAACGCAGTTACAACACAAAAACTTAAAACTACTAGCCATTTTTTCCTCATAAAAAAGTATTATAAAAACCAACAAATTTTGTGTGAAACATCCAATCTAGTTGATATACATTACATATTTTGAACTCTGCAGTCAACTCTACGATGAAAAAGTTATGACAGGCTTGAATAGTGAAAAGGACAATATTAAATAATTGAGCGCGGTTGCGAAGAAAGCTATGCTGTAATTTTGGATTGTAGAGCGCTCCATATCTATGTAAACAAACAAAAGTGCTACAGTAGCGCCACATATCGGTACGTCAGTGATTGACAATACAATTATTTTGTTAAATTAATGTAGGTTTTTATAACTTTTGATTGTTTGTCTACATTATTTTCGAAATTTAATTAACGTAAGTATAGTGTAGCAAATATTTTAACTGCACAATTACCGGTATATTCTTCTCATTGTTAAAAACAGTTTGTTTTCTTTCTCGGGCTTTTAAATTCTTCGTTATCCGGTGTTGGTTAGGCTTACTGGCAGGTTATTAATATTGGTGATGTTCACGAGTTCGCCGCGGTATTAACAATAATTATTTTAAGTTAATTATCTGTTCTTAAACGAAAGACCACCGAACAAAACATTTACAGCATCCAAAGTGTATCGGGCGACGGGCAGACCTCTTTCTGAATGTTATCTTGAAGCTACTGTACTGCAGGTACCGAAAATGTTCGCGGGATTGCCTGCACCTTTTTGGGTTTCAAAATTGGAAGGTTAAAATGTGTGAAATATATCAACAATTATTGTGTGTGTGTCAAATGAACTTACTCTTCTTCAATATTATTTTATCAAATAAAACTTGAAGATTTAATCGTGGCTTACCTGGTTACCACTATGTGAATCTGCCCACCTCCTTGATCTGCCTATCAGAATCAGCCATCTTGTGAATCAACGGTTGGGAGCCCGGCCTCATGCTTTTTTGTATTGGATTTGCAGTGGGTAAGCTTAAAATTTCAGAATTTTCTTTTTATCATACGTTATTATTACAGTATTACGTCAATGATGTAAAATACTAGAAATTAAGTTTGTGAAAGGCACAATTAATTTTCTAATTCTTGTAAAATAATTTTAAGAGTCATTTTACGTGAGTAGCCCAGTATACAGGTGTATAATAATATTTTGTTTTTATTTAACGCTCGGTGTTGATAAAAGTTTTGACAAATTAGATTCAATTTTCACAATTAGGATTATGAGACCAAGATTTTTCCATTATAATTTTTTCTCACCAGTAGAAAGTAGTATAATACAAAATTATGTGAAATGACGGAGGGGTGTAATAATATTCTGACGGTAGCGATCAAGCGAAGGCGAGTCAAACGTAAATAATAATAATTATTATTAAAGCCTAACTTTTTAATGTTGAATTAAACAAATCTGTCGTTTTTTTAAAACTTTTTGGTTTAGTCCCTTTCTTAATAATATTATAGTTCCCGCCTATTTATATTAAAATAAAACTAGCAAAGCTGAAATCTTGTGCCGTTTAATAGAGAATTTACTCTGTGTTTTTTTTTTTTTTTTTTTGGATTAGTAATTTACGGTAATTAAATACAATTTCCCATGGAAAACGTCTTGTTGGAATATTAAAAAAATATATTGTACTGTATATATTTTTTGAAATGATTTACGTAAGTTATTAGCAAAGTTTTGTAGTCTTAAACTTTTGAAGCAAGTTATTTCAATACCTAACTACGAGTACTGTAAGTTATAATAAAGTATGACATGTAAAATAAATTTATAACGTTGAATCTGAAAGAAATATAATGTTGGTAATAGTAGTAGTTTTTTTTTAACAGAAAGCTAAATTTATTAAGTATAAACATGAAGATGTTACTATAATCTTATTTTACAATGTTTCAAAGTTGAAAAAACGATCCAAAACGAAGAAGAAATTTTCAATCAAATTTTGAAAGCGTGTAATTACGACATGCATTAAAAAAAAGCGTTGAATTGATTGAAAAAGAAGGTAATCACGGATCAAAGTAAAGATTCTAAAAAGAATGCTGTTTTTTTTTGGATTTGTGTTTACATTCAGGACATCAAATATAGTACATGTACGTACGATATAGCATATCCAAAAAAGAAACAATATACATAATAATTATGTAAACATTACAAATTTACGACAATTATACAAATAAAGCTCGTAAACATGTATCTGTAAAGTTTTGGAGGTATTTTCAAATGTATTCGGCGACATGCGCTTGCTCGCAATGTTTCGATGAAAAAGCGACGGCGCAGCCGATATCAACGGCTATTTTAACCGGGTGTGACAAATCCTCTTGACTACCTTCCATAATCGGTGACAAAGATAAAGCCACTGGCGCGTCATTCTCCTGGTTTTTCGATTCGTCATTGGTTTTCGGAAAGGAGCTTTGAGGATTTTTTTCTACTGTTGGCTCGGGTGAGGTGGGTACCGCGTCTTCCGATGGAGAACTCCATTGGCGTGTTAGAGATGGCAAGCGTATGCTAGCCCAACTATCCATTGATAATAGACGGCGAGGTCGTTTCATCTTTTTACTTTTTTTATCTTTGCTCGGACTCGTTTCGGTGCGGTTGGTCTCGTCGCTCGGACGAACCGTGGTTTCCATCATCGATTCTAGTAAAGCAATAATTTAGTCAATATAAATCATGCCTGAGCTATTATGATAGGAAGTGAATGGATACGGTATAAAACTTTGTTAAGGACTTGGAAATTACTTGCAGCTTTTAATGCATTTTGTAAAATTAATAATGCAGTACAGTATTGATTTTTAAATTTTAATGTTAACATTATTTCCAGGCAGATGCGATTTTTAAGTTTTGGCGAAATTACTTGTGATTTTTGTGGATTTTTTTTATATGATTTTTTTTTTAATTCTTCGAAACCATTAAAATGATTAATGCAACGGTTCATTAGCTTTGAATGAAAGTCAATTACATTACTTTAGAATTTTTGTAGCAAAGATGCAATTCTTAGCTTTTGAAGCTGAAACCAGCATTAATGCAATTGCCACGAACTAACGGCCAAGTTTTTAAAATGGCTAATTTTGTGTTAATGACTTCAAATATTTTTTGTCAACAAGTAAATATTATTATGTCAAATATTAATAGCAATTTAATATATTGCTTTTATTCTACCCAATTTTACGATTTATAACAAATTGCAATACATGTTTATAAGACAAGCATAGTGTTGTTTGCTTTTGAAAGCTACTCTCACTTGGCCTTTGAGTAGTAGCCTCCTGCTCGTGGTTTACTATGGCAACACGTGAATGTAAAAAAAAATTACCGATAAACGCAGAGTTTGCGAAGCTCGAATTTTTTTTTTAAAAAACATAATGACCCAAAAATTTTATCAAAAATGTATTTTTGACGCCATGATGGCGTCCGTAGCAACTTTCCCAGTACCAACGCGTTGCTACGCTGCTACTTGTCAGTCAAATCGACGGTTGAAATATTGTAATAGGTTCGAAAGTAGGCCAGGTTGAAATAATTTCCAAGTCCTTGTAATGAATGGTAGGAGAAATAAGAAGGGAATAAGAAAAGAATTGGTCTACCAAAAGCACCGTGGACGCCATATATTATGCGCTCGTACAACGGTTTTTACAATTGGAAGGCCAAATCAATATCGGGGTCTGAAATAAATACTGTTATTCAAAAAAATTAATTTTATTGCTCTGTTAGTACGAATAGGGTTTAGACTCGAGCATGTAGTACCTACTGTACGTACTAAGAAACTAAAAACAAAATTTCTACCATAGTACCAATTTCTGCTTTCAATTTAAGGACATTTTGGGTTAAATGCTAAGCATGCGCAATTATGAATAAGTATATTAATTAAATAGGTGCAAATTACCACCGTTGTTATATCCCCCAACATTGTTGACATTATTGGCTCCGTGAATTGTTCTATGGCGAAAACTTGGACTTCGTTGACTGAAACTACCTGCTATTTTTACAATAGAGACAAAAAAAAAGATAACATGCTATAACTATGTACATGTAACTAATAAAAAACAATCGTGCATCGATCATTTCTACTAAATAATTATTATTATTTATTAAATAGTTATTATTTAGGAATTGAGATGAAATGAATGAAGGTGCGACAAGTGCGCGGGATACCTGTACTATGTTCCGATCGTTTTTTGGTACCGCACACGATGGAATAGTATCCCTGTCGGAAAGATGGGCTCCTGAAGGCGTAAATGATGGGGTTGCAAGCCGAGTTGATGTATCCGCACCAATAGGCCTGTTAATAATAAATAATTAAAAGCTCGTTTAGATGTCATATTGACTCTGCATGTGTAAACCGCTTGTGTCAATCGATTCGTTAATTAGATTTAATAATGTTTCAATTGTAGAGCTGCATGGTGTTGCTAAAAGATCACGAGGGAGAATTGAAGGAGGTGGGGAAGAATCTTTTGCTAATCAATTTATCACTTCCGTTGCTCGATGAGCGAACAAAAAAAGTTCCTTTTTTTTTTATAAACAAAGGCAACGTTTTTGCTCGACCTTCACGTAGTCTGTGTGCGATGGTGGAATTCGTTTTGGCACACATTTTGGCGGGTGGTTTATTTTATGTTTTACAACTAAATCAACATTTATCTTTCGACGTTATCAGTATTATTAGTCTTCTAGTTTTATTCATTATTTTCGAAGAGAAAATGTTGTAGTCTCTAGCTGTTTTTTTTTTCTTCCCTTTCCTTTTCATATACACCGTACAGTTCTTAAAATAATAACGCGCAAGTTCTATAGAAAGAGATTGGAAAATATTGCGGACAATATGTCAAACTATTTGTTTTTCATGGTTTTTTATTATTATTTCTTAATAATCTATTTTGAGATAAAATTCGGGCAAATATTTTCAAAATTTTTTTGTTCAATGAGTGATAATAATTTCCAACAAGTTCGTGTCGAATTTTGCATGTAAAAAAATTATTACTGCATTCATTCATGGTAAAGCAATGCAATAAATTACTGTAGTATTTATAATGAGTTATTTAGGTCTCATTTTATAATTACGGTTCTCAGAATCGCATCCATTTAAAGCTCTATATTTGTTTATTTCTTGTAAACAGAAATCGATTTTTGTCACTTTTGAGAACAATATAAAATTGCATTGTACATGTATAAATACACAGCTAAAGTAAACATTTAATAATGCTATTGCATTTATTATTTTGCGGTGTAAGCGATGCAATTTTAAAGTTTTTGATCTTAAATCAAGAGAGCAAAATGACATTAATAAAAATTTCTCATTTCGCTTGCAAATTCTTTCTTTAAAATTTAGAAACTAAAGTAGTGTATTGTGTTATTTTTTACTTATATGACCGTTATTAAACCAAATCAAGTCCAAAAGTGGATATTGTAATGTTTAGTTTCTTGTTATTAATACATCCGAGCTAATTAGAAAATGTGAAGCATTTGAAAACATCTGTTCTGTTTATTTATTATTAGCTGCGAATTCACGTCGAGTGCCGAAATAAGGTTTGGAAGTAACGCATATGTTTAGTGTTTGAATTTCCGATCTGGAACCAGGATCGAAAAGTGAAAATTATTTAGCTTACACGCAAATATAAAAATGTACCGGGTATAAGTAAGTTTTTTTTAAAAAAAGTGATGTAAAAAAAAAACTACAGTATTTATTTTCTCTGTGTTACTAACGAATTAGTAATCATACTTGAAGCAGTAAATTTCCTGAGGAATTGACATTTCCTTCTAATGATTTTTTTTGTTGTTGTTATTGAAATATTATTATAGAGAATTAGTCAACTCTATACCTAGACTTACCAATGGGTTGGCCATGATAGGAATTACGCTCTTATCCTTAACGAAAGCGGCGTAACAGGAATAGATGATATAAGGTGACCAACAGATGAGAAAACAGACAAGCACCACAAAAAGCGTTACGGATATCCGTTTTTGTTGCATTATCGAATTCCTCGTATCCATGTTAGTATTTTCCCTCATTCGCGACATGTGCCGCCGTATTTCGCAAAAGATGTTGGTATAACAAAAACACATGACGAGCAGTGGGATGGTAAAATTAGCCATGGTATTACATATAGAGTGGGAATAGCGAGTAGGATTATCCGGATAAACGGGTCCGCATTGCGAAGCACCTTTCTTGTACACGTTTGTAGTCCAACCGGATACTCCGGCGATGGCGTAAGCGAAGCTCCAAAACCACGTGAAGCCGATCATCCCGATTATGCGTTTAGGTGTCATGAAACGACTGAATGGACGAGTGATGGAAATGTACTTGTGGATACTGATGAACATGAGAGTTTGAATAGAAGCCACTAAGAACAGCGACATGGTTACGCCGTTGAACTCGCAAAAAGCGTCACCGAACACCCAATCACCTTTGATTAAAGTAATAATTGAAAATGGCATGTCGCAGATGGCTACTAATATATCGGCTACTGCTAAACTTACGATGAACATGTTGGTACGAGTGCGCATTTTTTTATACTGGACGATGGTAAGGATGACCATAATATTTCCACCCACTGCGAGGATCATGGCTACCGTTAAGATAAAGCACATGGGAATCACAAAGCTGGAATCGTATAAGTGATAAGTTTCACCGCGAACCTCGTCCTGTAAGTTGGTAAAGTTGGGGGACAGCATGGTGAAATGTATTGGTCACCAGAGACCGAGGTGCTGACACTTCAGATGTACATGGCAGTCTGATGTATGAATAACGGGAATTTTGGCGAATGCAAGCTCGAGCGAGAGGATGTTTACTGTTAAATTACGACGATAACAAGAAATTAATAAAGGGGGGTGACTTCATTAGTGGCACATTATTAACTATACCTCCAACAGTTCCAACGCAAAAGTCTATATCGTAGAGGAAGTTGGAAGTTATAATTATTAGAATGTTATTCCAGTAAGGAAAGCAACCCCTCAAATGTGAAAGTGAAATTTATTCTCAGTAAGTATTGTACCGTTTCAATTAAAATTTAACTAGATTACATCTTACAGCGGATGTTAAATGAGGAATTTGATTGCAATTAATTTAAATATAACTTTTTTAAAAAAGTTATTTACCGGTAGTAGTTTTTTTTTTAAATATGAATAAATTTAATTAAAAAAATAAGTTTAATTTAATTAAAAAATTAAAATCATTTGAATTTTTCTATAAAAAAAGCTTTTTTACTGGTAAACAATAATTATTTAGCGTATATTAATATTTTATTGAAAAGATTAATGATGAAAAGTCTGAAAAATTGTATAATTATATTTTTTAAGTAAAGCTTAAACTTTTAATTTTTAAAATCATTAAACACGCATCATTTATCAATATTTACCGGTAATATGAATTTTTAATAATGAAAATCTGAAAATTGATTTAATAAATTTGTAACTAATGTTTATACATTTAGTGGTTTTAATTGTTTATTTATTTTACAATACTTTTACGACAGCAAAACTTAATTTAAAAGCCATTAAATTAATAATTATATTCAAATTGTACAATTTTATTAGACTTTTTGTATGCCGGTACAGTACTTGAATTTTTAAATATTAATAGTTTATAAATAATAAATTCGACTATTACCGTAAGTTAATTAAGCTAAGTATTGGTAAAAGGGAGCTCACTCATGGACGATGGCCGTTTCAAGCTCCAAATGTGCGGCATTCGAGGATCTGTATCAATCAGTGACCGGAAGTGCAAAGAGTGTTGCAGATAAACCTTTTGCGGAATGATATCAACAGGGTTTGTAAAAATAAGCAGTAAAGTTGTGAAAAGCCGATAAAAACTCTGCTCAAGAACAGCTCGAAGCTCAACTAGCTCAGGTGGAGACACGAACCCTTCGGAATACTGTACAGCGCCGTGTTCACACTATCCATCACATGTTGGGCCCAGCAAATTAAACCATTATTCATTAAACGAAATGTAAATTAGAATGAAAAAGCTCAAATTCTGTGTTAGAGGTTGACAGTCAGAAGAGACCTAGGCGTTGGCGTTGGCTCTCTCATCTCCAAATAAAAATAAAAACAGCAACAACAAATACGGTACCAAAAAAAAAAAAAAAAAAAGAGATGGAACGAAAGAGAAAAAAAAAAAATACCACGAAACAAGATTAACTAATTAAACGAATTAATTTCGTGTTGATAGATACGCGACACTGCGTGGTGGACGATTATCTAAATGTCAACGATAAAAGTTTTTCAATTTCATCGGAAACAATGCAACAGCTGATCTGGATCGAGCTACCAAGACTCAAACTTTTACTACGCTATATCGTTCAACTGGATTTTTTAATTAAAATTGAAGTTCACTTTAAGACAAATTAAGCAAACAAGTTGGAAATGAGTTTTATCGTTAGGAAAACTCAAACATATTAATTAAAATATGGCGTCCTCGCCCGTAAGGGAATTTTCGATGCTAAAATGAGTGGAGAAACATAGTCGGGTGATGAGAACGTTAAAAGCGAAAAGGGGGTGGAGGGAATGAGTGCTGGACGAATGTGTATTATAATTCTGTAATAAAAGGGAGGCAACGTCGCTTTCATTAATATATTTAACGGAGAAGTGAATTCCCATCAGTCACGAGCATTGAGCGCCATTTTGGAACGCTAAAAATAATGCTTCATCAACAATCAATTAGAAAAATTTTTATTCGCAAATTATACGAGCGCCACATTTTTACTTTACGACCTCATTTGCATTTCGCCAAGATTTCGATGATTGACAGGAGGATTGTTGGAAATTATTGCGCCTAATAAAAATAGCGTTGACGTCAGCGTCATAGTGGGAATCGATATAACGATCTCTACTACGACTTCATTTTACAATGAAAATAAAAATGATGTCCATGATGTAGGCGAGGGAGAAGGAAAAAAAAAAAAAAATTAGACCACGGGTCATATTTGAGTAAAAATGAAATAATTTTCTATCTCTTCCAACGTTGCTTTTTATGACGTCATATTGATTTTAGCGTATTGGTCGTGCATTATATTATTTTGAGCGGCGACTGGTTCTACTCAATCACAGTTTACATACCCAACACACGCGATGCAATGACTGCGCGCAACTAAACTCGCGCATTTGAACGTTAAAATGAATTATTTTTAGATGTATACCGTGACACACCATAAAAAAAGGAAAGTTTTTAGCTGCATTTTCTTTCCCCACTTCCAGTTTATTTTATTTCGCACTGTTTAAATCTACTTTCGATCTCCACCAATCTGTAGTCAACCGGAAACGCAGGCTTTGCGATGGTGACATCATGAGTTCGACTTAATCGAGAGTACATCTCTTGTTTCCATTTACACATAACTCCGGAACTGATGCCCGGTATGGTTTTTTGGAGAATAGGCTATAGCTTTTTCGAGGTTGGAAATTGAACGTAGATTGTGAATAAGAAATGGGACGAAAACTGCTGACTGGTTAGGGTTATCATAACCTACAATAACTTGCCATTTCAAGCGAAATAAATTAAAACGCAGAAAGAGATAAAGAACAGCGTCATTCGTTAAAAAATAAAAAGAATTCAAATTTTTTTTAATCTTAACTTTTTTTAAGTGTACCAGAACGTGTACTATAAGTGGTTCCTTATTAATTTAAAACCTAGGTAGAACGTTCGTCGTTAATACGAAATTTAATTCTAGTACATGTACTGTACTGTAAATGAAATTTTTTGTACATGTACTGCAAAAGGTGTACAGAGTATTTTTCTCCATGTAAATTATTATTTAGTTCCTATGAGGAGAATGATCGGTAACAATACTGTATATTTTTTAGAAATACTAATTGTTTTTATTTATTTTTAGCTATATATTTAAATGCCGTATAATTATTTTTTGTAGTTTATTATGCAAGTTATAAAATTTTATACTAGTATTAAGGTTGGCCAATTGTTTTTCTTTAACA
>JAQGAY010000842.1:0-19519 GCA_034698085.1 Polydesmus angustus | reverse complement strand
AAATTTAAGAAGTTATATGTTATTAGTGTGACTCATAGGGTGAATCATAAAATGAAAGAAGGAAATTTACGAAGATCGTTTAGAACAAAAGACTGATGGACTGCATGTAACACCTCATTAGAAAGCATGATTCTTGTAAAAAAAAAACTCTTGGTCATGGCTAATGTTGGTTAGCATTCTTCTTGCAAATAAAAAACAACCAATTTTATCTTCTTGTGTAATTTTCTGTACGATTTGTAGTTTATAAGGATAGAGTTTTAAGCATTTCTGTAAAACTAATGGAATGTAGACTGAGGGATTTGTAATTCTCGTGATGCAATTCTTGTTGATTTGTGTGGATTTTGAGTAAAAGTTTCCCAAATGCGCTCTACATTGTCATCTGATGTTTTAGGCCAACCTATTTTTCTTTTTGTACTAATTTTGTATGGTTCTTCTTGTTGGTGTAATTTTCTTGTAATTAGTTCGTTTTTTACGCTAATAAATATTTTTTTTCAAATCTTCTATCAATTTTATGAAGGAATAATTCAGCATAAATAAGCGAGAAAGCAACTTTTTGAAATTTTATGTTTTTTTTTTATTATTTACTGAAGAAACAAAAAAATTATTTTTTTGCCAAAAAAACTTTTTGAGTTTCTCTGTAAAATGACACCATTTTTAATTTTTTATCTTTGCTACAATTTTCAAAAAAAGCAGTTGGAAGTTGGATACTTCCTTTATGGTCACCCAGTATTAGTTATATCATTTTATTGCAGTCCAGATTACCAATATTAGTAAGTATATTTATACTTTTTATTTTCTGCATGTTATTTATAGAAAAAATGTATTTTTTAATGCAGTCATGAAGTGGTCAAGGGAAAGAACCCTTAAATTTGTAGATCTCTATAACCAACATAAATGGCTTTAGAATAAGAAGAAAGCTATAAAAAAAATAAACATATTGTGATAAATTGTGACAAGAGATTGATTCAGTGTCAATGAGGTAAAGCAAAAAATAAAGAACTTTAGATCCACCTATAGCCAAGAAGTAAAAAAAAAATTAAGCAAACAAATAAAACAGGTAATTATTACCTATTGTCTTTTAATTAATATTTATAAAATTAATATTTTTGATAAAACAGGTAATTATTACTTATTATATTTTAATTAATACTAATGAAATTTATTGCTCAACAATTAAATGGTTTGCTGCAATGGATATGATTCTAAGAGGAGGTGGAGAATCTGAAGATGGGGAAACTTTAAGCAAATTTTTAATTACTATTTTTATTTGTAATAATACACTTAAAACACTTTTATACAATTTATTAATGTAATTTTATTGATACTTAATATAGTGTTTGAGGTATACAATAATATTTATTTTTTGTAAGCAGTTCTAAATATGGGATTATATTGCCAATGAACAGATCCATCACTACTACTACTGAAATAATCTTTGTATATTTTTTTCCTTCACTGTCTTGGGATTAATTTTTTAGTGAACTTGTTTTCTCTATCCACTGCACCTCTAGACAAGTAAGATTGTTTGGATGTAGTGGCCAACCAATTGTGAAGTGTGCATGCAGCACTCACAATTTTATTTACAGTTTTGACTCACATTTAATTTCTGGCTAAAAACTCGAAATTGGGTAATTAAAATCCCAAATACATTTTCAATAATTCTTCTAGCCATGCTTAATCAATAGTTGAAAATTCTTTCTTTTTGAGTAAGAGCACGGTGATGTTTAAAATAGGGCTTCATTAAATATGGCTTTAGTGGAAAGGCACCATCACCAACTAAGAAAATACTATCTGGTAATTATCTTTTTTCCAATGGTTTCCAAATTTGAGCAATTTTGGAAAACACTTCTATCTGGCTGTGATCCTTCCCCCCCCCCCCCTTTAAAACAGATTGTGCAGTATTTGTAATCAGCAATGGCCATCAGGACAACTCTATTTGATTCTTTGTAGTTGTAGTATTCACTACTTGAATTTGGGGCTGTTGTAAGAATGTGTTTCCCATCAATAGCACTGCAAAACTAGAAGCCATTGCTGATTGTTTTCCTTTGTTTGTGGTTGTGTGGAACCTGAAAAACATGCCAAAAAATTAATGCTTCAACAATAAATTTAATAGAATTTTATTTTTATTTTAACCCTTCAGTGCTCGCGCTAGCAATTGTAACATGAGTGCTCGCTTGGGGTATATTTGTACCCCAGCAATAAAATCATTATAAATAATAGGAATTTTTTTTAATTTTAATTCTAAAATTAATTTATATCTATAGAGTGTAAATATTTAAATATTTTATTCCTGATTGTAACTCAATATTAATTTACTGTAAAATGTTACTATAAGATCACCATACATTGTATTGTAATTCCATGGGTGCAAACTTGAAATAAATAAATAACATAAAAAAAGTGAAAAAAAATGTAAAAGTAATTAAAATTAGAAAAAAAAAAGTTGGCAATCAAATAGAAGTGGAAGAGGAGATAGTTATTGAGATAGATGAAACTGAGTAAGAAAGGTAGAGGACAGAAGCACAACACATTCAAGAAATTTCAAGCACAATAAATGAATTGTGAGTGGATACTGAAGTGTTGGGGAAAAGTGATCTTCCCATACGAGAGGGTGAAGAATTATTTTGGAAGATATGTAGCTTCAACTTTGGAGAATTTGCCGCCAACAGAAGCTTTGTTGGTGCAACATGAAATTCAAATCATTTTTACTAGATTTCATTTGCATGTGCTACAAGGGGAAGCTAGTCAACCATAATATAATATAATCTTCATTGAAGGGTAAGTACAATTAATATAATTAGTACAATAATTATGTAAACTCTAGAGATTCAGTGACTACCAATTCAGTTGAGTGAAGAAATTATGCTTGCATTGCACCAGACTTTTAACAATGTTTTGAGTATTTAACTAATATGTTACAAAGTCTGTGTTAAATGTTATTTAAATGGTTTAACGTATAAATGGACACCTCCAATGCCTTTCATAATTTTTTAATTTAATTTTCAATGTAATTTTTATTGTTTTATTTAACATTTGATATAAAATAATATTTTTTTATTTTTAATGCATTAGGGGCATATATGTGTATAAAGTTATTTTTTTACCCTTTTTTATTTTCTTTTTAGTCAAAAGCATACCGGTATTGTAATATTTTTAAAGTAAGAGTTGCAAAGATTATTACTAATTTTTCAAATTATCCTGCATTTAACAATGTGAATGAATTTAAAACATAGTGAATGTTTAGGGGGGCGAAAAAAACAGATGTTTAAGCAATTAAAGCTTTGAGTGTGACGTTTATAAGTGATCATGCTCACATGTAGGCTACTATAGCAGCTGCTGTTGCATAGGGTAAAGGGTTTGATCAGAAATGTGCATTTTCAGTGCCAGATGTACATGGGGAGTAATTTTAGCCCCTTGACTCCATAATGGAAGGAGCCCCCACTATTCAATTATTTACTAGGCCCAAAAAGGCTACTGTAGATCTGCCTTTGTCACAAAGAAAGCACACCAAGAATGTTTCACCAATAGAAACTGAAAGTGAGCATGTAAAAAAGTGGAAGAAAATTGAAGGAAGCAATTAGAAAAAATATGCCAATTAAGTTTAAGTGTATTTTTACCATTTAAAGCATTACACAAAGACATAATAATAATTATTGAATTTTAAAATTTTAAAAAAAATTCTTGATTTCTGAAGGACTATTCACTTGGCTGTTTGTTTTTTTTGATATACAGGTAATTAAATTTTTTATAGTGCCAAAATTTAAATGCTATGAGTTATATTCGTAAAGTAAGTTCTGTTTTTTCTGAAAAGAAAAATTATTTCTAAGAAAAAAAAAGTATTGACAGTTTGAGTTTACAGTAATACCTCGCAATAATGGCAGAACTTGGACCAGAGCTCCGCAATAATGGCAGAATTGAGACTAGAGCTCCACCATTAAATGAAAACCGCCACTAAGTTTTCTCGCCATAGACTGCAATGCATTTTGGTGGTAGCAGAAGTGCATTTCTTTCTGTACGTGGCTGAGTACATTAGGAATTTGGAGCGCTGATAGATTTAAGAGAAACATTAATGCAAAATGCTATTATTGCGGGGTATTACTGTAGTACATATCTACCTTATTTTTCCACATATTTGACATTCAATTGTAAACACTTTTTGTAATGATGGACTAGTTGCTTCAACCCCTCTGCATAGAAATTCCCCACCAAGCCACTATTTTAAATGCAAGAAGAGAAAGTAATCATTAGGTGCAAGATTGGGACTACAGTTAAACCCGGTTATAGTGCGATTCAAGGGACTGAAAAAATTTGCACTATAAGCGGTTTCGCACTATATCCAGGAAATGCTAAAAATGGAATTTAAAGTATTTTCTGAGTGAAATGAAACATTTACTCAAAAATATTTTTTTTATATAATTTTTTTTTGGTTTTTTTAATGCATACTGTAATTGGTACGAAAAATCTGCTCACAAAGTTCACAATTTTTAAAATTTCTATATTTGAAATAATTTTTTTTTTAAAAAAATTCATTTAAGTGGAGTGCACTATAAGCAGGCGTATTATACAGACTTTTAGTTTTTGGGGACCCAAATATGGTCGCACTTCAAGTGGTTTTCTTTAATACATGCTCCAATGGCGTTGTCCAAGGGACCAGGCAAAAATCGCACTAAAAGCGGGATTGCACTATAAGCGGCGCACTATAAATTGACTTTACTGTATATGGAAGGTGGTCAAAAAGTTTCCAACCAAAATTTTGAATTTTCTTCTTGGTTAAAGCAGGGGTGTGAGGTTGAGCATTGTCATGAAGGAGGATTATGCCTGATGACAATTTCCCACATTGGCAATTTTGGATTGCATGTCTCAGTTTAGTGAGTGTTTCACAGTACACATCAGTTGTAATTGTTGTCCTACATTCCATGAAATCAACCAAAATGACACTCTTGTCATCCCAAAAAAACAGTAGCCATAATTTTTTGACTAATGTATGCAGATGGCTTAAACTTTTGTACCTTTGATTAATCTGAAAGGTGCCACCTCATTGACTAATTTTTTATTCTAGATTTGTATAGAATACCCACGTTTCATTTCCAGTAACAATGTGGAAAAACAAATCTTCATATTTTTGATAGACTGCACATTCTTTGCTCTTTGTGCTGATCAGTAAGCAGTTTCGGTACCCAAGGTGTGGCAATTCATCAGCAAGATCACTAATTGTAAATTGCCAATCACTTTGCAGTTTTTGGTTCACTTGTTCAATGATTTCTTCAGTTTGAATGCTGGGCATGCCACTCCGCTCTTTATTGTGAACATTTGAGTGGCTGTTTTTAAAGGCTCGGCAACACTTTCTAACCATTCCTTCGCTCATTGCCATAGGTCCATACACTAAACACAATTCCTGGTGAATTTTCACAGGTAAAGATCCTTTTAATCTAATTACTGTGCACACTTCACAACTGGCAGGGGAATCAACTGTTAGAGACATTTTAATTGACACTTACTGACAGAAAAAAATCTTACATAAACAAAATAACAATTGCAGTGGTGTCTTAAATAGTCAATAAATGGCCCTCTATGCATAAAACTGCAATTACCTTGTACTTACGTCTTTTCTCATTTTGAGCTAGAAAGTTAATCATTAGAAATAAATTTCTCCTCTGGTTAAATACCATTATTATCTACCTGTGACAGAACTTTTTTGTTAATTTGCCATCTCATAAACTATTCCTAGCCCATTTTGCATGCTTTCATATTGTAGTCTTTGACTGTTAAAACCTCTATCCAGTTGACAACCTTCTTTCTGATCATTTGTTCTCTTATATTTTCCATCACTGTACATGTAGTAAGTAAATGTTTTATAGACCCTGTAGCTGCCCCACAAATACATTTTATTCTACCATGTTCATTCCATTTACCTGTCAATGTCTTGCATCTGGTCATTTCCAAGATCCTCCGTGTCAGAGATGTCCGCATCTATTGATATTCAGTTGTATCCTAAGGTATTCTATCTTGCTCTGTGATCCATTTAGCACCTCTTTATGCTGTATTATCCATTTCATGATTTCTTGAGTCATTGCCGTCCCCTCTGATCAAGCATTGGCTACCACCACTATAATGTCCTTCTCTTTTAGTTTGTTTTTTATCAAATCTATCTACCCCATTTTCTTCCAATTGAATACTTTTCAATTTTCCATCCTTATTATCTTACATATTTCCTTCCAGCATATCTTTTGGTAGCCAGGTGTCATCCATTTGTTCCATTCTCTTTATTTATTTTAGCGCTTTTTTCTTAAATTCCACCACAATATTTAATCTACCTATTTCTGCGTCAATAGTTTCATTTTTTTACCTTTTTTCTGATTTCTAACACCCAATATATAAATGTGTGAACCACTGTATCCAATCTTTTCCCACCTCCTTGTCCCATCCCCAAATCTCCATGCCTTAGCTAAGTATTGACTGGACTATGCTAAAGAACAATTTCTTCATCACATGCCAATCCTTAATCCCTAATTTCTTCCCCAGTCCCCATACTCCAGCCATTGCTCTCATACCCTTCTTTTTATCTTTTCCCAGTTTATGGTTATTATCTCTGCTCATAAACCATAGCCCTAAATACTTGTACTTGTTCACAACTTCTATAATCTTCTTGCCCCACCACCATTATCTTTACTTGGTCTCCCACCTATTCTCCAAACTATAATCTTTGACTGCCAAATTAAGTTCCATTTTATTTATTCTATTCCATTTCCAAATAACATTGATTAAAGCTTGAAAATAAACCTTATTATCCGAAATTATCACTACATCATCAGCAAATGCTAAGCATTGTATTTACTTGGTACCAATTCTAACCTCTCCTTCCAGGAGGTTGTTAATGTATATACTAAATAAAATGGGACTGAATACACACCCCTGTTTCACTCCTTTTGTTGTCCAAAACTTTGCCATATTCCCATCATTTTACAAAGTATAACTTGTTTCCTTCAATTCAATTCAATTTTATTATAATTTATGTGAAGATACAACCTTTTAACATTACATTTCTTTCGACTGGCTTTTACATTTGCAATATAAATTTAACAACCACAAAACTTTTAACTAAAGAATTGAATACACTGAAGAATTACATTTCACCCTCATCCCCAAATTGCCTACCCTACCTAGACTAGAAATAAGAATGACAATAATATAAAAAGATCCAGGGGTATAAAAATTAAGAGAACAGGAAAAATTCTCCAAATATCAGCTCAACCTTTTGATTTATTTTTGACAGACCATCGATGAAGCCATTCCCAGGCCATTTGACACAGTTTGATATCGTAATTTTCAGCCTTTAACATTTTAATCCAGTTGGTCACTTTTCTATCAAATGTTTGTTCTTTCCAATTAGTCATGACAAAACATCCTACGAATAAATGATGGATGCCCCCCATTAATTGTCCACAAATACATGTGGTTGGCCCATCCTCACACCATTTACCCATCAACGCTCCACATTGAACCTTTAAATAAATCTGCTTGCATTTCCAGGATGCACCTTTGCGCAGGTAGCAGCAGCCATTTATATTTGGCTGAATTATTTGGTATTCTTTACCACTTTTAGACTGATAGTGTAGGCTCTGTAGAGTCCCTTCGACATATCCATATATCAATTTCAATAGTCATGCCTTCTTCTACCAACCATGCCTCCTGTACATCTTCAACCTCTGGTTTTAATTCAAAGCTGAACATTACTGTCAATGAGATCATTTCAAATTTTAATAACCCAACTGTTATCCTCCACTTGGGGTTTGCCAGGCAAAGTTTGCCTTCTTTGCAAGATGGAAATTTCTCGCATAGTGCAACATAATTCCACCAGCAAATCCTTGGTAAACAAGTTTCTGACATACATTCAATGCATTTTACGTACCATATTTCGTCGCAAATAAGGCCCCTTTTTTTGACTGTTTTAAGATCTCTTGAGAAGGGGAGGGGCCTTATATTTGAAGACATTTTACCATAGAATGAATACAAATTTTTTTTTAAACTTTGAAAGTTAAAAGGGGCCTTATATGCCAGGGCGCCTTATATGCGATGAAATACGGTATGTTAGCACCCATTTCTTAAACAGAACTGAGATGTTAAGATGCCCAAGTTCAGTATCTAAAATAACATTTCGGACCCCTTTACCAATCCCAAAAACCCATCTCACAAACTGATGAATGACTACATCCTGTTTTTTACCTACCTTTTCATCTCACCCCCACACCTCAGAGCCATAGCTCAACACTGACTGTACAAGACTGGTGAGTAATTTGTGCATAACGTACCAGTCTGTGATGTCCAACCTTTTACCTATACCCCACACACCTGCTGCAGCCTGCATACCTTTTGTTTTGAATTCCTCAGCCTGTTTTCTGTTATTGTCACCTCTGGTGAACCAATTGCCTAAATATTTGTATTCGTTGACTACTTACATTCGAGTTCCCTGCCACCACCACTGTTTCGAGTTTGCTGAGGCGGCCGGCCCTTCTCCAAACAATGATTTTAAATTTTTTGAGATTTAATTCCATCTTATTCAAGTGATTCCATTTCCTAACTGTTTTAATCAACCTTTGCAATCTAAAACTGTTATCTGATATGACTTCATTGTCATCCACAAATGCTAAGCATTGTAGCCATCTGTCTCCAACCTTTACCCCACCTCCTTCATCATTTAGTACCTCAATGAGATCATTTATATAAATGCTAAATAAAAGCAGACTTAGCACACAACCTTGTTTCACACCTTTTTCCATCCCAAAGGTGGCTTGTTGATCCTTAATTTTTATAGTGAAACTAGTTTCAGCATAAATAGCTTCAAGCAACCTTATGAGCTTATTCGGCATTCCACATTTGCTTAGTCTTTCACATAAACGCTTATGATTAAGAAAGCCAAACGCCACCTTGCAATCAATAAAAAAGCCATATAGTTTTTGTCTCACTTTATGAAGTTTTAAAGAAATCACCGTTCGCAAAGTAATGATATTATCTATACATGAGTAGTTGCGTTGGAAACCAGCTTGTTACTCACACAAGAAATCCAGTTTGTCAACCTGCGCTGTCAGCCACATAAATAAGATTTTTGTCCACACCTTATAAATACACAAAGCAATCACAATACCCCTGTAATTGCTATAGGTATCATTTTAGTATTAAACCAATCTTTACAAAGAGATTCAGATCTCCAAAGCTTATAAACTTCCAATTTCCCCTCTCTGCTTGCGTATTTCAGCACTTCATTCTCTATGTTATCCAAGCCACATGCCTAATGATTTTGAAGTTCTGAGATGACCATAACCACCTCTGTCCATGAAGGCTTTGCCTCGCCGCCATTGCAGCTGCATTTGGAACTACATCGGTCTATTATTATCCTGCAATAAGTCATCCCTACTTGCTGTAAAATCATTGCAAACACTTCTTATGTAGTTTTGAATGTTTGCCATTCCTTGAACTACACCCTTCAGTTGATCATCTGGATCCATCTTTTCTAAATCCACCATAAATTTTTGTAGAATATTGCTAACGTCAACTTTTTCGGCCGTGTCCATGCCCTCCACCACAGGGAGACCGGCTGCAGGAGTCACACCGTGTGCCCAGCACACAGTTTGGGTCAGCATTTCAGATAAAGAAACGTTTTCTAATGAATTTTCATACACAGTAGGAGAAACCACTGTAGATAACTCAAACTCATTCACAAAATTTGGCATCTGCATCCCATCCTTTCCTGCTGACGCCATTATGCTTTTGTCACCATTGTTCACTATCTCAACCTCCACCCCAAATTTGGGGATTGTGACAGTATTATCTTCAGACAAACCTTCAGGAGGATTATCACCCTGCATGGTTTCAGTATCCCCTGGGGTAGAGCTTCCGAATTCACTGTCAACATCATCCTTGCATTCCTCGTTTTTATCCATCTTATTTTGCTCCTCAATGAATTTAGGGTGTTTAGATTTATCTTGCAAGCTGTTACAGTTTGACGAGCGATGTCTTTTTCTTGGACATTTTGCTATTAAAACAGAACTTGCACTCTGTAAGAGAGATCCATAATCCTGCACCTGACTACGTCTAAAATAATGTGAAATAAAGGAGCGTTTAACCTTTTTTGAAGGGGGGGGGGGGTATCAGACATGTCCAAGCTCTACCTAGTGGTCACATAGATAAATGTAAACATTACACATGCAGAAAGCTTAGCTAAGCCTTTCTTTAAGCCCCAAACTTTTCAAGATTATAAAAATATTCACCAACCTGAATAACAAATAAGGTCTCAAGATGACCACCACTACCTTATATTGCCGAATATTAAGAAGAGCTAACAAAATTAAACACTAAAAGTTAATAAAATACTATAAAACACACGAGCCATGTCAAGAGAGATCTACACCGTTCAAGCACCCTCTAGCATTTTTTGTTTCTTTATAAATGGCTTTTATTATTCTTATGATCTTTTCTTATTTATACCTTTTTTCTGTATCTTCTCCCATAGTTGCCAATGATTTATTCTATCAAATGCAGCTATACCGATATAATCTATAAAAAATCTGTATAATTTTTGTCTCCTTTTCCTTAATGCTCATGACACCAACAATCTTAACACAAAAATATTATCTATACCCAAGTATCCTTTTCTAAATCTTGCCTGTTCTTTGCAAATAAAGTTTATCTCTTGCAGCTCCTTTAATAATTTTGCATGCAGTACTTTTGTCCAAATTTTATACAGACATGAGAAAATAACATTTCTACTATAGTTTTTAATGTCATTTTTATTTCTCCAAATCCTGGTCCAAATCTCTGTTCTCTCCTCACTGTATTTCCTATATCTTCCACTCCACCTACTATTCCCATGAAGTGATCTTTCCATTCCATTAGTGTTATTTCACTGCCTTTCTTTTTTGACTTTACAGTATTAATTGTATCAAACATTCTTTCATTCCTTATTTTTTTTGAGTGTAGCATTCACTTTATTAATATATGCCCAATGTTTCAATGCTTTCATGGTTCTCAAATGTTTCCTTATATGTACCACCATGGTGGTTAATTTTTTATCCACTCCATCTCTGTACAAGCATCATCTCTTTATCTTGGCAATCTCTATCCTACCATGGATAAATCTCAATTGAAATTCCGTGATATTTCACCATTTTATCTTTCTTTAGAAGATCAATTTTTGGCCTTGTTATGTAAGAGAAGGCACAATTTTGGATTTAAAGATTTGGCATTTCGATTTAGGAAAACTGCAATGGGCATGCCACAACTTTTTTAAAACTGTATTCATTTTCTTTTATTTAGAATTGCGGTCATTATGCAAGTGGCCTAATATAAACGTTTTAATAAAAAATTCTCCAACTGCATTTCTTAAAGCTTTTCCAAATGTTATGGGAATTATTGATGGTACAGAAATTTATTGTCAGAAAGCTAATAATCTTCGTTTACAAAGCCAAACATACTCAAGTTACAAAAGCAGCAATACCTTCAAAAGTTTAATTGCTGTTGACCAAAGAGGTAGTATAATTTTTTTCTAACCTTATGGATGGCACTGTTTCTGATAAACAGCAAATACAACAAAAAAAATAATTATTTCACTACAAAGATCAGATGGCAAAGCAGGTAACCAAAGAATTCCAAATAACCAAACATGCATATAACCACAGCATTGATTAAACAATAACAAGCAAAAGATCTACAATTCTTAAACAAAAATGTGCAACGTTATCTTCTAACTATAAACTAACCAAAATTATTTTCCAAAAAAGGCAATGCTTGAAATAAATATATTCTAAAGTCCTTACCTTTTTTACACGAAAACCTGCCATCAAATGTCACATCTATACACAATGTATCATTCTTAGTGTAAATAAACAACTTACATTTATAGACACCTGCTATGAGCATTTGTCCTTGAATTTGAAAATAATAATTATGATTAGATTTCTAACATTTTCTATAAATACAGTAAGTATTTTTCTCATTTTTCTATCTTTGAATGAAAAAGGGCATTTTATTTTTAAGAGATAATTGCTTACCAACAGGTGTAGCTGCTAAAAATGAAATATTTGAATCCACTACTAAGCCTGAAAAATGTAAATGACAATCTTCATTTTTACTCAAGAATACTTTTTTGGCTTATCTTCCATTCGATTACATAACTGAATACTGTCCACATGATCGAAATTCTTTACTACATTAAGCCAATGTTTGAAGAGCATTATCTTTTTCTTCTTTCATTATGCCATTTGTCATACTTAGATTGCTTTTTAGTTTCTAGTCAATAGAGACAGCCACTTTGTTCATAAAGAATTCATTTTGTTGCCAATTTTCTAAAAAAAAACAATCATTTTTAGTAGCTAATGAAATTTTGAAAGTACTTGGTGCTGTTTTAACAGCCTTTTTTTTTGTTTTGTTTTGCAGGTGATAAATAATTGAGCAACCATTTTGCATTTCTCCAAACTCAGTTTCAGTAATGCTGCAATCTGCATTCAAAAGATAAGCATTTGTGGATGAATTGAGAGTTGTTCTTTAAATTTTTTTATTCTTTCTGGATCTTATTTTCTCATCTAAAAATAAAAAGAGTACTAAAAACTATTTTCTTATTAAATAAAAGGAAAACTGAAAATTTGGCCTTGGATCAAATAAGTTGGATACTTTGAGCAGTGCTGAGGCTCATTTGTACAGGTATTTTGAACCAGTAATGGCGGACGGTCGTTCTTCATTTCACATTGGCTTATTTCAGCTGATATTTGTAATTAGTGGCACTCAAGCCACGTGCGAGTATTTGTTTGCACAACTGAACGAACGAGACAAAAAGCAAGTTTTTGTAGAATGTGGATTGTTAATAAAAGATCCACATAGACCAACGTTTTCTTCTTCGAGCATGTTGTATTATTTGTCGCGGATGAATGTAAAACAACAGAAAGACATGCTTCACAAATGTATCGTGGATCTGCTTTGATGTCTCCTCTGTTGGCCCTTACAACCCTTGTTTATGACGGCGGCAGAGTTCGATGGACAAAGAAGAGTACGCTACCGTTTTCCGTAACATTACTTCTAAAATCCTTCTTGGATTTCAAGATTACGACTAGCCTACGTGCAGTTGTTTTGGGAGCGTTGGGGGTTGAGCACAACTGAGGCAAACAAACGACACTTTCTATCTGATCACGGAGTTTTGGGAGAATTAGTGCTCACCAAACGCAGAGAGTTGATTGAATTAGTTCTGAGTGAAGGGCGTTTGCTTTTTATCGGAAATGTAGTTAATTACGATGACTACCGCCAAGCGTTGATGGATGAGAAAGCCATTCTCGATGAAGTTTTGATGCAATGGAGAGCAACGGCTGAGTGGAATAGCTCCATCGACCAAAATGATTTTGAGAAACAGTTGAGGAGCATTCGTGTTAGTATATTGGTCCACATTGTGATGAGAAGAAGGAAGAGAAGGAGATTGTAGGTGTATTTGACGTTTCGTTTTTTTAATATTTGCTACTACATGTAATCAATTATTTTTTGCTGATTGTTTACCTCGTTATCTGTTGATCTCACACGCTTATAAGTTAGAATTTAAGTTAAAATATTTTTGTATTATACTTAGCTGTATTATTTTGTTGCTGTCATAATATTCCGGAAGAAAGAATATGTTAAATCAATTTTTTATGTACTGTAGACCTATCTAGAAAGTTTTATTTGTGTGAGACATATTTGTAAACTGTGCTTGGACAGAGTCGTGTCGACGAATTATTGGGCTTGAACGATACAGATCCGGAAAAAAGGGAATGCAAAGAGGATAAGGCTGATAAGCTATGGACTAATTCAAATTAAGTCTTTAATAATTATTATTATTGTCTTTAGACGAGCTTCCAGTCATTTGTGAGTAGCCCTCACTAAGCGAAGACACTGTCTAAAGACAACGTTGCTAGAGACCGGTAACCATGTGAATCCCAGGAGATTCGGAGAACCACGTGATTTTCAACAAGAGGCAAGCGATGAGCGCAGTTGTAAGTTGTTACATGCTGAGATCGCTCTCATTTGCTGTGCGTTTGTCTGGACTTTTGTAGAAACCACGTGTTTTTAAACAAGTTTGTACGTAAGCACTACGCTGTACGTTTTGCAGTTTCTCCACCACCAAATGGTAAATTATTACAGTAACTTTGGTTATTGGTAAAATTGACTATAAATTATTAGTTGGCACTAATTTTAAATTAAGGTTCTTTG
The DNA here is from genome assembly GCA_034698085.1 of Polydesmus angustus. Taxonomy (NCBI): domain Eukaryota; kingdom Metazoa; phylum Arthropoda; class Diplopoda; order Polydesmida; family Polydesmidae; genus Polydesmus; species Polydesmus angustus. The sequence continues at coordinate 5,296 of JAQGAY010000842.1, read as the reverse complement.
ATAGCTGAACTTTGAAAGAGTAAAAGGAAAGTACTTGTAGCTTACTACCATTTGGAATCGAGTAATCCAATGAATGGATGGCGATCGAGGACAAAGTCAAGGGCAAAGTTTGGGCTCTTCCATTGCCTGAAACGTGTAAAAGACAGCTTTTATGTTTAATTAAGCCCCTGGGAATAGAGCTCATCAACTAGTGCATTTATTATTGCAAAAAGCAGATTAATTCTCAATTTTTACACAGCTTGTTACCTCAGCAACTGCGTTGGACGATGCATGGAACCGTAGATTACGTGAAAACGGCCAAATTATTGGTGAAAGACGAAAGATTAGATATTGAAAGACGTTATCAGATAGCTTGCATCAACTGTTTAGAAGATGAAGCTCGGGAGTTGTTTCAAAGCATGGGCAAAGAGCAAAGACAAGCGTACGTGAAGAGTGGGGAACATTTCAAATGTTGTGATCAAAACCCTTTGATAATTTTCTTTACTTGCAATCTAAGCGGTGCTGTGGATCACTTGCATAATTATGTATTTTCGAATAATGATGTTGCGCAGTCACTCCTCGTTGAATATGTGCTTATTCAAAATGATGCTACCGAGTGGTAGTCGAGCGATGTGCGAGTATTTGTTTACAAAGTTAAGCCAAGTAGAAAAAGACGAAGTTTTCCAACAATGTTCAAACGTAATTCTCAGCCGTACATACGCGCCTTCTAATTCCACCATATTGGGTTATTTGTCGCTGATGAACGAGCAGCAAAAAAGACCTATGTGTCGAGCGTGGATTTGTTACCTTTTACTGTGTTTGTTACGTTGGCCCCTGCAATCCTTATTCGTGGAAGCGGCAGAGCTTGGTTGGCATTTGATGAATACTAAAGCTGTTACTAAAGTTTTACGCACCATCATTAAAATTCCACGAAGGTTTTGGAGATTACGACTATTGCCGGTTGTTTTGGTGGTGTTGGCGCTTAACTCCGGCTGAGTTTAATAAACAAAACTTCCTAGGTAACTATCGGCTTTTGACAGAGTTAGTGTTAACCAAACGAGAAGAATTTATTAAATTCGTTCTGAACGAATGGTCTTGGCTTTTCATCAAAGAAGTACTCGATCGAGGTAATAACCACATGGTGGCAATGAATGAGAACGCTATTTCTGACGCAGCATTGATAAAATGTAAAGAGAGAGCTGCGTTGATTAGCTCAAATGACCAAGAAAATGAGGAGAGGCGATTGAGGAGTCAATATCTTACTAGACTCGTCAACATTGTGTTGCAAGGCAGAATTAAAAACAGGGAAATGTAAGTGAATTTAACATTTTGCTTTTTAATATTTCATACTCTAATCAAGATTTTTATATTTTTTTATAGCGAAACTGCCACCGATAAAAATGTATGCGATGTTGAAGCTCTTCTGCTGGATCGATTGTAACTGGATTTGAGGAGCAACAAACCGAGAATTTTTAATCCTATAAATCTTGAATAAGTTTATAACGGGCGGCATTCTGTTCTGTGATCTGATGCTGCCATCACTTATGTAGAACATATATCCTACTATGCAGCTTTCTGATATAATTGTGAACACCCCATTTACTGTAACATCCATAAGTGCAAACTTGAATAAAAAAAAAAAAAAAAAAAAAAAAAAGTTTGGTGTTGGCATAATTATTACGCATTTCTCTATTAGTACTACTTTATTATCTATACTTTATTATCTAGTACTACTTTTTTAGTACTTAATTTATAATAATTGACATTATACTATACTAGTTTATTTTGATACCATCAAATAAACTTTTAAATGCAGACTGTTTAAATCAAAATATGATTTATTTACATATACCTCGAAATTTGATTTCTATTTTTGAACTTTATTATTTTAATGTTGCTTGAATTTGTTCGTTTTTTGTTGATTCGTAGGCTAATTAGCAGAGAAAAAACCGATAAACCATTATTCTTAAAAACCATATGGTATATTTTTTACCATTACAATAATATTTGAAGTCAAAACAAATTAGCCTACAATATTAAAATTTTAAAAAAATAAATAAATAAATAATCTCGGATTAGTTTTGTTAAATCTTAAAATCAATCTAATTTTGATAAAATTTGAGCACCAAACCTACTGCAGATACGGTAATACGAACAATTTAAATAAGTAATAGTTATGGGATGTATGGAAGTTATTTTTTAGTCATTAATTTTATTTACGGTTATTTTTTTTTTTTTAAGCGATAAAAAAACAATAAGCGATACCTGGGAAGTACAAGCGATGAGCAGTTTGTGTTCATTTTGTATGAAGAGATCTTTAAAATCGGTGTTGAGTTTGCCTGGGCATTTCCATTGGAGCAGACAACTACTATTTGAAGACTGTTTTGAATGCGGTAAGAGCTAGTCATCATTATCACAGATAGATAAAAATAGTCTAGATTAATCTTGTTTTAATTAAATAGCTTATAATAATATTATTGCAGATTAACCTTAGATGCTTAAAAGGGAATAGCTTATCCATTCCAAAGAGTCAAGCAGCCTATATCGCTAAAATTCTGAAGATTATAGGCCTAATTAAGTATCTTGAGGTAATTTTAGGTTATTTATTGATTACCAGAATAATGATAATATTATTATCACTGCGTTTTTTAAAGGTCATTGAAGAAGCGCCATAAAATGTATTTCGTTCTACAAATTTTTTATTTTAGATTACAATATATGTTAAATCTTTTCTTTTAATTTTTTCTTATTATTAAGTATGACTGTCGTAGTCACCTAATAATTATAATCGTATTCACCTAATAATTATAATCGCACTGAGATTTAATTGAGATACAATATTTGTTAACGTTCAGTATCAAATTCTACGCATATATAGATGTATTGGCTGGTATAAACATGAAATAAAAAATAAAAAAAATAAAAAAAAATTCCATCGCTTCAACATCTAGCGGGGGTAAGAATAGTGGCTCATTTGTGAAGTCAACGAGATCTTTTCACTCAAATTGCGCGTTTACCTGCACACAAAATATTACAAGTGGCGAGCGAAGGAAAAGAGATCGAAGAGAGAGTGAAGAGCAAAGTTTTGGCTCTTCCATTACCCGAAAGGTGTAAAAAACCACTCATAAATTTCGTTAATCCGCTGGGAATAGAAATTATCGACTGGTGTCATTATCATCGTGGAGGAAGGGTTGTATTTTTATACATCTTGTTTGGTAATCATCTTCGTTGGACAATGCACAGAACTGTTGACTATGGGAAAACGGCCGAGTTAATATTGAAAGACGAAAGCTTGCATCAACTGTTTGGAGAATCAAGCTCGGGAGTTGTTTCAACGAATGGGTGAGGTGCGAAGTCGGGAGTATGTTAATTCATGTACGGTTAGAATTAATGAGAGAACTGATCTCTACATTACAATGATAATTTTCGTTACGTACATTATACATGTTAATCAGATTCCGCATGTAATGTTTTTGTTCAGCTACTCATTGATAAAGAAATACTTATTTGAAAATTCATTATGTTGTGGCAATCGAGCAACGTGTGAGTATTTGTTTAATAAATTAGACCAAGGAGAAAAAGAGCAAGTATTGGAAGACTGCCAACGGGTAATGGACAGCTGCAGAGAGTCTCCAACTTGCAACTGGTTGTATTATTTGTCGCTGATGAATGAGAGGCAACAGAGATTTATGTTTCGAAAGTGTACTTTAGAACTACTAATAGGTTTTCTACGTTGGCCCAAGCAATCCTTGTTCATGGAAGCGGCAGATTGCGGATGGGGCAGCCTGGGCAGGGATAAAATTAATGTATCTCAGTATTGCTCGCCATCATTTGTAAAATCCGAACTGGTTTTGAAGATTATGATTATTCGCATTTGTTTTGGGAGTGTTGGCGGTTGATTCCCGCTGATTCCAAACAATTGTATTTCAATAATGGTGGGCTTTTAGATAGTTTGTTGCTAACCAAGTGAGAAGAACTTCTTAAGCTCATTCTCAACGAAGCGACCTCTCATCAAGTGGAAAGAGCATTTAATGCAATCAGCCTAGTGTTGGTGGATGAGAGTGTAATGTCTGATGTTGCGTTGATGAAGAAACCGCGGCTTTGAATAGCTCAAACGATAAAGAAGATGTGGAGAAGCGATTGAGGAGCGACAACGTGAGTCGACTCATAAACCTTGTGTTGGAAAGCAGAATTAAGAAATGAAGGTCCGTTTGATATTTAATTTATATACAAGAATTTCCACTAATCAATTCATTTTTTTTTGTATAATTTCAGAGATTTCTCTCGTTATTTTCCCACATTATTGGCAATCAACTTTGAATAGGCCTACCTATAAAAATCCCTGAAGTGAGGTTACTTAAAAGTTAGTGTTGAAAAAAACAACCGCAAGCAAAACTCGCAGCTGATTAATCGATTCTTTCTCAAATTTATTATTTTTTTTCTACAGAAAAACTAAATGATTTTAATTAACGCATTGTGATCAACATAAACGCGATTATGAAGGTGCAATTAGCTCGTAAATGCATACGATATAGAATTAAAGGTAGGCTCCAATAAACAAGAATATAGGGATGTTGACAAAATATCGAAAGAATGGCGTGAAACGTGAAATATAAAGTCATTGGGAATGGAGATCATCCGCCGGTGCAGCTACCACTGCAATTATCGACTTTTGGAAGATTTATTTAATGCGAAACAAACGAAAAGAACAAGTCTTATTGAATTAGTTTTATGGTATATTTAGCAGGTCAAAAATCTTTTTTTAACGTTATCAACATAATTATCCAAGCTTACATTATACTTTACAGATTTTCTTTAAACTTAATGAAAATCAAATTAAAAAACATTTGGGTTTTCTTCTGAAAATACAAAATCCGTAGGCTATGCTGAATGGATCTTCCTGAATTTCTCGTTTACTATTAATTACCTGTGGCACAGGCGTGAGACGAACTCGATGAAGCTATGTAGTGCAAAAAAAATAAAATATTGATTAGAATAGTAATATTGATGAATTCAATATCAAATACACCTACAGTTCTCTTTGTTTTTAATTCTGCTTTCCATCGCAGTGTCAATCAGTTGACTTAGAAAGTCTTAGATGTTCACTCCTCAATCGCTTCTCCACATCATTAGCTTCATTCGCGCTATTAAACACAGCTTTTTCTCTGCATTCCATCAACGCTGCCCCAGAAATTACACTCTCATCCATCAACACTTGGATGATTCTATCATTTCTGTTCTCGAAAAAAAGTGTTTCCATATTTCCCCTTTATAGATTACTAGTGTAAGAGTGTAAGTTCAAACAAGTGAAGTGACA
>JAQGAY010000841.1:0-19555 GCA_034698085.1 Polydesmus angustus | reverse complement strand
AAGGAAAGAAATTGAACATTAAAGAAGTGGGCAAGTGGTCAACAGCGCTTACATTATCTACCGGTGCCATAGTTACTCTAACGAATTTTTGAAGTAGGATTCTATCATTGAAATTCTTTCATCATTCTGGTGTACTGTAAACGCAAAAGGCCTGATATAACTTGTTCGTTCCTGTGTCAAACTACTGTAATTGCTCTTGAAATTTCGCTAAAAGTATTTTTTTTAAATTTAAGTGTTTTACAAATGTTGTTTTATTTATTTAAAGCTAGATGTCACCTTTTCAAATTATAGTAGTTGACCTGTGACCCCATATTGTAAAAACTCGTTAGTTGCGGGTACCTCTTGACTCCACCACAGGGTCAAAGGGGAGGTTACTTGCTAATCTATTCGTGTTAAATAAAATTACTGTGATTTTAAGAACTGGAAAGTAAACAACTCTAAATATTTATGTCAAAAGTTTTTATTCTCCTACAATAAAAGTGTCATTCGCGACTTCAAAACATTTTCAAAAGACTTCCGTCCTTTTTCCCTTCTGGACCGTTGGACATTTGCTGTTGTTAAGTATACTCTTCCAGCGTGGAAGCACTTTTATTTTTTAGTCGCCCTAAGCAATAGTACCGAATTAAGGGTATTATCAAGGCCAATAGCAATTGTTAACCCAAGGTGCCATCGATGCTTTGGGTAAAAGTAGCCAAGCTTTAACCATTAGGGACCGCGGGATGCCCGCCAGTTTGTTTGACTTCCGTAACTTTAGGTCTGAGGGCACCCCAAATAGGAAACGATTAGCCGAATGCTCTAGTGTCGGAAACAATTATTGTGGGAAAACAAATTTTCCCCCGCGCTTCCCCCTCCCCCTCACATTTTCGCCAATAAAACTTAATTTTTGAAAAGAGAACAAAAACTTTTTTGAATAGGAAACCAAAGTTCTTTTTCGTTTTGAAAGGAGAAGCAAAGCTCGTTTTAACATTTGTTTCATTTAAAGCGTAATTTTATTCTTAAAAATCAGTGAATAACTCGAATAACGGAAATTGTTTTTAATTTTTTAAATGGTAGACAAAGCAATTTCAGATTCTTGTTTAAAGATTCAAACTCAAGTTCCCCGATTGGCACACTTTTTTTATTTGAAGCGTAGCCGAAACCAATCATTTTCAATGGTCCCTAAACAGAAATAATCATTTACTCTCGATTCGCCCTTTGCGCCTCCTTCGATTCTACTACTGTATTTCCTCTTGACCACGCGCTAACATACAGTAATTAAGTTTTTCTATTTTTACACCAATCTCATTAAAAAAATACACAAACACGGTTGAAACATATAAATAAGTATAAATTTATTTTAGACATTTTAATTACACGTACTAATACTGGTATTTCACGCCTTAAAGTTCTCTGACAGCTAGAAAATCTGGATTAGGGCCAGTTGCAACCAATTGTTCCGAAATCTCACATAGTTTTTTTGCCAAAGTCAAATCAGATGGGGTTGCTAACGGTTCGCAGCGGCAACAATTGTTAAAATACAATCCTCCAAGAGATTCCAATTCGGGGGCCACTGCACAATACACACTAGTAGCTGCAGCTTGTTGCTATTATAATAATACTGTTATTAACATCAGAATAAATGATAGTAAATCATATAAAAACTCACGAGGGACTTTGTAAATGGCCTGACCGCAGCAAATAAGAGTCTGTAAATCCACCAATTTCTCGATAAATATGAACTCACCATATTTCCAGGATGCAGAGCGTTGCTGCTAACACCTTTACAAGACAGTCTTTCGTTCAAATAATTCGAAAATAATACGTTGCAATATTTTGACAAATTATAAGCAGACATTGAAACATATTGATTTCCTCTTGTAGGTGATAATTTCTCAACATCAATATTTTGTTCGTTTAAATCAGAAAATCTAAACACAAACGATTATGAAATGCGAATTTATAATTTTTCTAATGTTATTTTACCTATGCGATTCGGATGATACGACGACTACTCTTGAGGGTGAAGACGATACAAGAAGGTCTTCTAATAATCGAGTTAATAGAAAGTGACCGAGGTGGTTAACTTGAAATACAGATTCGTAACCGTCTTCTGTAGTCTCATAATTCACTCCAAATACAGCAGCATTCAATATCAAGATATGCAAATATCTACATTATATTATATGAGATTTTAATTTAAGATAACCAGAAATAAAAATAGTTACCTATACTCTCTTTTGAAAGCGTTAACAAATTCTCGAACACTTGATAAACGCGCCAGATCTAGTTGCATCGTTTTTACATTTGCAAATGGCTAAAATTTAATGCAACAAAAAAAATTATTTGCTGAACAAAAATTACGTATCTATTTTAATAATAATTGTAAATTCACCCGTTCTTTATGAATTATATCTACTGCTTCTTGCCCTTTAATTATATTTCGAGAAGCCAAAATAACCTCAGCTCCATGAAAAGCTAACGATTTAGCAGTTTCATAACCTTAAAAATTAGTTAAATTTTTTTAAAAGTAATATTTTTCCACTAAAATTAGTTTAAAATCTTGCTCTAACCAATTCCACAATTTGCACCAGTTACTATAACTATTTTGCCAGACAAATCCCGGCCATGAAGGACTTGCAAAGCGGTACTTGATCCGTCAAATCTCTGGCGAATTTCTTCTGATTTTTCAGTTTCTTCAACAGCAAATGCTAATCTTGGATCTGTATACGTTGTTTTCTGATTTATGTGACTAGTTTATCAAAAACACATTATTAAAAAAATTAAATTCTATTTACAATACAATGCAATAATACCTACTCGATATAAAACATTCGCCCATCATCTGTGATTCTGCTTTCCCAACCGTAAGGTAATTCTAAATTGCAATTCAAATGTACCGCAATCTTGATCAATATAGGACAAGTAAACAAAATGTACCTCCTAATACTTTTTTTCTTTTTCCTGTTCTAGGATGAGTCCAATGTGTCGACTTATCAGAATGACTAACACAATAAAAATATTAATTTTTCATATAATTCTAAAGTATCACCTGTACGACCACTTTGATTACTTTGCATAATACACTCTCCCATCATTCGTTACACGTTCTTCCCATTCTGGTGGAAGTTCATCGTCGCTATCTGAATCAGCATATTTACTCATAATAATTACTAATATATGTTTTGGTTCATAACAAGCTTCATTTGTCTGGCATAACCGTTCTGACAGAACCTAGTTGGTACTGCTTCGTTGATTTTGTTTTGGCTTGATAAATCGCGATTTACAGTGTGATGCAAATCTTAATGGCGTCACGAAGCCGCGCCAAATTTAAATAACGATACGAAATACTGTAATAAAATCCAGTATTTAATCGAATTAAAATTTGAAGGTTTTGAGGATTTAATAAAGCCAATCGAGCTTTTCGCAAACCCTTAGCAGTAAGTCAGTAGCCAGGGTAGTTTACCGGTAAGCGTACCTTGCGAAAATAAAGTGCGCTCAACATATTTTTTCATATCAAAATGTATCTACAATTTATTACAAATAGAAACACAGTTAAATATACGTACATTGCTCGCATTGTCTTACATGTATTTTAAAGCAAATTGGTAAAAATGTTTTTTGAGTTAAGAACGAAGATTAAGGTCGATGGCCCCTAATATTTACATTGGCCTTTTTGCGAATCCATTATTAATTTAACTGATAACATGTCAAAGCTCGTTTAGCAGTAGGTACACTTGACAAAGGTTAAAAATTAAAATTGCCCAATTAGAAAAAAAAAACTTAAATAACTAAATTAATATACTATGCACATACGATGTAATTGTTAAAATTATAACAAAATCTTCGGTATAAAAAAAGAATGATTTGCAAATATGCTTATTTCAAGTGTCTTTAAGAAATGAAACAAATTAAATTTTCGTACTACAAATGAAAAATAATGCGAAGAATTTACAGAAACTGCTACAGCTATAAATTAGTTACTGGTTGGTGGTCCATACTCAAATCAGTCAACTGATGTTTATCATACTCTTCAGCATGAACGTACAAACAATAACTACAATATATTTACAAATTTGCTTTTTCGCTTTTATAAATAATAGATCACAATAATGAACTGTAAGAAAGCGCAACCTTAAAAAACCACAAACTTCAAAAACATTATTTACAAAATATTTCATCTCTAAAATCTACAAATCATTTTGAAAAAAAAAAAAATTAAATAAAAGAGCGGATAATAAAACTTATCATTTCTCAAGCAATCAACTGTACGCAAAGCAGTTTTAATACGCTCTTTCCAAACGAGAGTAGCATTTTTTTTTATTTTTTAAGTCCTGAAACGTGGAAAAAAAAATTAAGCCCACCAGCTAGCATTTTATGCTTAAACATAACCGATTCCCCAACCATCTGGAATCATTCTTAGATTTTTTGTAATTAAAACAAGCTTAGCAGCTTTCCGCATTTCAGGTTTCAAAAATAATTTGACGTAATAATTACCATTTGTTTCTAGAAGTGTTCCTCATCCCTTTCTTTTCTTTCAATCAGATAGTCGAGCAGCCTCACTATTTCTTCTTTCCACAATGAACACAGAGTAATTCAGTCTGTCATAATTATATAGTTTATTAAGAATTAAATTATCTTGTGACATAGGTGTAAGTACGTGATGGTGAATTTTTGCTATCAGGCGATGAATAGTTAAGAAAATCCCATATTAATATGGTGTCATCGTGTGAACTGCTGACTATTTGAAACTCGTCAAATTGTAGCCTAAAAACTCGTCCAGAGTGTTCCTAAAATAAATAGATGAAATTATCAACGAACGAACACAGATCAAATTTCATTCATTTGTAGAATGATTCTAACCACCAGCGTTCGAAGGCAAAGTGTCCCAGCAGGAGCCCTCGGATCTAAAGCTGCTGCCAGATCCCAAACTTTTATTTTTCTACAAAACAAAAAATATTTTTTTTTAGGAATTTAACATAATCTATAGATTAATTTCATCACAATTTACCCATCATATGCACCGCTTACAATACGTTTATTATCGAATCTAATACAACGAACCAATTCTTCGTGTCCTTCTAAAACCCTTAAACAAGCCCCACATTCAATATCCCATAACCTAAAATGAAATAAAAATAAATACAGTATAATAAAATGACAAACATTCCGTTATTCGTACCTGATAGTATTATCTGAACTGCCACTAACAACAAGGCGATCCCTATATTGTAAGCAAGCAATACCTCGCTTATGACCGTTTAATGTCCGAACAAATTCGCACGTCGATGTGTTCCATACTTTAATTGTCCTATCGCCTGAGGCAGATACAACGTATTTTTCATCAAAATCCACAACGTTGACCGCTGCCCTATGACCGACTAAAACCCTTCTTAGATTGATTTCCATGGGGGAAACCATATCCCAAACCGCAATCGAACGGTCCTGCAATGGCGTTCGTTTAAAATTAAACATGTTTACGATAAGTAAATACTTACTTTAGAACATGTGACCATCATTCCATTGTTAAATCGCAAATGTAGAACGGCCTCGCAATGATGAATTAGTGAAGTTACCATTTCTCCAGTGTTCACGTCCCAAACCCTTTACAAAAAAATTATATTAAATTAACACAGTTTTTTTTTGTGGATTAATTAAGATTTAAAGACTTACCTAACGGTTGAATCACTAGATCCACTTATTATAACTTTGTCGTCGTACTGTAAACATAAAACTGAACCTGTGTGGCCGGTTAATACCTAAATATATCACCATTATAAAATTATTTAATTAAGACTTAAGACACTTTAAAAAACGACATGTGAACCTGAATGCACTGAAGAGTATTGCGATCCCATATTTTTATTGTATTATCTCTAAGACCACTAACGATTTTTTGATCGTCATATTGAAGACAGTAAACTCCTTTACTATTTTCACTGTGGCAATTGATTCGTTGTAGATTATGTCTGCCACACCGCCAATTACTTTCTATACTCTACATTTATATAAACAAATAAAAACAAAATTAAGCATTAAATTGTTTAAAAATATTTAAGCAAAAGCTCTAAAGCAATTACTGTACTCTTAGAATGAATAATTCGCTAGTACTGTAATTAATAATGTAATTAACAACACTATAAATTCATAAAGTCTTTGCACACATAATAATATATCTGCAATACAGTAATTATTAACTGTTATAATAATTATTACCTCAATATCATGAATAATCCTTGGAAATAATTTACGATATGACAGATGATCGAGATTTGGCTCACCGGGTTTAGGTTTGAATAAGTGTTTACCCCTGAAAACAAATGTAATTTATATTTCATACAATAAACAAAACTGTAAAAGAAAAAAACAACGGCATTTATACCATCCTCGTCTTTCCGAAAGTCCTCTCCATAAAGAATCCGTCCTCACTCTACTTTCGATCAGTTTTTTCCATAACATTCCTTCGGAAATAACACGGTACCATTCTTTGCATACTAATTCGGCAGCGCAAAGAGATTTAGCGTCTAAATAAGATAAAATTGTTTCCGCCGCATGATCTAGGCCTTTTTCTAAAAAAAAAATCAAAAATTTTTTAATATTCAGAATAAAATTAACATTTATTCGAAGTACAGTACTTGGTAAAAGTGTTATAAAATCCCTTTGCAGAATAGGTTTCAAGTAGGCATTAACATGACTGTGTTGGTAATGACACATTTTCCCCAAAAGGTTTTCCACAAATTCCACCTGATCCTTTTCGCTCCATTTGTCAAAATATTTAACGCACACATCTTTTTCCGATGAATAACGAGATGGTTCGGACCGTTTAACTGGATCAAATAGACTTGTCACCGGTACCTAAAATTAATTTTAAAAAAAATCATGATAAGTTAAACGTCCATACAAAATTAAAAAAAAACTCTTTCCAAAAATTAATAATAAAAAGATTTATAATGCTGCAAGTGAACCAACAAATAGATTACCGATAATAATAAAAGATTATACAGCTGTTTATAATTAAATGAAAAATACTATTAAAAACATAGCGTTTAAAACAAATACACTTTCTCACCATTTAATTGGTTTATACAATAATGTATATCAATCAGAATTTGATGAAATTTGATGGAAGTAGTGAAATAGAATGTGATTTTAATTGTACATACATGTAAATTGTAAAAGAATTATATTTTTACTCTTTGAGTGGGATGGGCAGAATCAAATTAAATTAGGCTACTATTAACACTGTATTTGAATATTCCTTTATAGTTATGTACGGTATAAAACGAGTTCTAGTAAAACCACTAAAAAGCAACAGTAAGCGGCCGCTTTCTTCTAACGGAAAGTTAATAATACATCTAATAATATATAATAAAATGGGTAAATTGTTTTCTGAATTTTATGCATATTATGAGAAAAGATGTCAAGCTGAACCAAATGTTCAACGGTTTGAGAAAATGTCATTCTACCCAAACTAATAAGTCTACAAAAAAAGTAGTCTTAATTTTTTTTTTATAAAATACTGTAATAATAATAATCAGTGCATGATTTTCCTTAAAAAAAAAAGCTAAGCATTGGTTTAAAAATGCGCACGACGTAATTATTATACAATAAAATCCTGTTTTCGAAGACATGGTACTAACTGTATACGGAGATCACGCTATTCAAACGTAAACTCGTAACCTTTCCATCTCGAAGGTCATAATTTTATTAAAATTATAACGTCCAAATCATTTTTCTTTAAAAACAAAATTATAATGGTTAACCGTGCGCAGGCCAACGAGTATATTTTTATCATAGTACAAAACAATTAAGCACCGCAACAACTAATATTAACGGATATGGCGAACTACTGACCTTTTCAACCAAACAACATTATGCCAACTCGCTTAATTAAAAGTTAAAAATGTTTTTACCACATGTAAACATGAAATCTACAATATAAAATATTCGGCGAACTACAAATCGTCAATAATAGTTATTATTACCCAACTAATAACCTAACCACCTTTTCCTATAGCGTCGCTAATCAAGAATAATGTTTTCTCACATTAATACCTCTGCACAGTAAAATTGAATTGAATAAAAATGAAAACAAACCACAAATAAACCTATTATTTTACTCGTAAATCGGCTTTTACTTTAATTGGCTCAAATTACGAGCCAGTACAGTTCATCAAAACAAATGTTTACGAGGCAAATGTACCGCAACGAGCGAGCTTCCAGAGAAAATGGTTTGTTGCCCTTTTATCGCAGCAGCGACTACTTACAAGGCGAATGTCGATGTTCCTTTCCAATTGCGCTCCTTGACACTCGAAATAATCCATTTCTCTCCACAGTTAGAACGATGAGTAGATATTTTCCCCCATTATATGCAAATGAAAAACGTAGCTACCTTCGAGTCCTCAATTCACCTGTGTCATGGCAATAAGTAAAGTGGGTCGCAATCGGATCTATGTAGTGTGGTTGCCGTCTACTACATCACAGCACTTCACGTACAGGCGTTGCAACATCGCGCCAATTCCACATTAACACTTATTTGCGCACAAATTCAAAAATTATTTTTTTTATCTTTTTCTTTCACAAAATAGTCGAAGAGATTAATAGGGCCTTATAGACAGAATAGAAACACATTAAATTAACTTCCGTGTTCGTCATTCTGCAGATGCTAACGAATGAAGAGAGATCAGCAGTATGACCTCATTAAATGGCGAATTACATTTTTCTTTTATAAATATGCTATTGAAACCAATTTCTTTTTCTATAACAAATATTACTACTTCATTACCTGTTCGGTTCGTATAGTTTCTTCATTATGTTCAGTCTCCATGAAAAAAGTGATGAATTTTGAAGAAAAACGTCTTCAAAACACTGTCGATCTCTTCAGTAACGATTTAACAGTCTGAAGAAAAGGGAAACCCGCGATACCATGATCGGCGTATCATAGTATGTTTACGCGCAGGGACACGCTTATACCGTTCACTCTTTACGTCATTTTCGAAGCGGGATTGCTACTTGGTTGTATTTCTCAAAGCGATTCTTATTTGCCGGTGACGTCATGCGCAAACCTGTACAAGTTTAAAGCCGTTAGTGAGCATAACACGGTATCATTGTGCGCTGCGAATATACAGCACATTTCTGTGACGTCGAGTATGAAAATTTCGAAAAACCAAAGATATTAGTTAATTAAAATCTTTATATAATTACAAATTTTAAATCTTGGTAATTATTGAAAAACTTTTTATTTGGCAAAATATTAAAAATCGTTGATTAAAACTTTAGTAAATTTGTACTTTTAGTAAAATTATATTTTGCTGAATTTAACGTCAATTTTTGAATGTAATTGTTACGTAAATCCGGTTTGTCTACATCTCTCTTTACCAATCATTGGGCCACGGACCACAGAACTCTCTCCCACTCCCACAGGCCAAAAACTGTTTTAAGGCCCCCACTCACTTTTATAGATCCAAGGCCCGCTACAATTTTCAAGATTGGTGCAAAATCTCTTAATTATCAGTATTATTGTTTGAAACTGAAATTAAATGGTAAAATAGTGAAAACAAAAATCCCAAATTGATGCAAAACCCAAAAATCTTAACAATAGTCAATTGGATTATTGCATAATAAAAATTAACTGCATGTCAAAGGTTATGTAATAAGATAATATTAAATAATTGTTGTATAATAGAAGTTTGAATTTAATTTATCAATCTATATTTCTCTAAAAATACAGCTAAAAAATAATAATTTAAATTCACTATAGTGTATTAAGTTAATTATTAAATTTAGTTTTAAATATTAAAAAATTAACAGAAAACCAAAAGTTGATGAGTCATTTAAAGCGCAAAAAAGTTATAAAAACTTGAAATCAAAATAATAAATATCAATTAAAATTGTCATTTTTATAATATTTTTAATCAATAATATTGTTTTTTTTTTTTTTTTAATGTTGGACTGTACCCTGGAGCATATTTTAATCAAAAATAAAGCGTTAAAATAATCGTTGCAACACTATTTACGGATTTCTCCGAATTTTTATCTCGTGACTAGGTAAGAAACCAATAAAACTTAAGTTCGCAAATTACACAATAAAAAAAAAAAAAAAAAAAAAGAGCCTATTAAGTTGGGTGAAGCAGGTTGAAGGTTACCTGTTGAATTTTCTCGGCGTTGAATGCCTGCCTAGCGCTGGCTCTTTTGCGTAATCATACGTCATGCGCGTCTCTATTTTATAAAAAATGACGTCATCGTCGCCCAGCGGCTGACGACGAAAATGGCGGAGTGTGTAGTAGCTCGCTGCGTACAGGAACGGCGATTCCTAAAACGAGAACTCCAGAAATGGGGCAAAAACGTTCTGTATTTAGTAGGTAGGTAAAATTTAACTAATATAATTAATTAAATTTCGACTGGAAATAATAGATGACGGACTGTTTTGTTTTGTTTTTGCGAAAGGGGGAAAAAAAAATTTTGTGGGGTTCCTTACGTGATACACTTTCGCTTGATTTTTTTTTTTTTTATTTTATTTTTTTTTTCTTCCTTTCTACAGTAGTATGCGCCCCTATAGCATGTCTGAGCGAGCGCATGTAGCACTGTCTCTCCTCATATACACCGCTACTTGATAACGTTATTAAAATATCGATTAAAAAACGAAACCTCATGGAGAAAAATTAACGATAATTGAACATTTTTTAAACGATATTCTTATCAATTGCGATAAAAATCAATGTCTTAACATGAGATGAGAGTGGGACATGGGTGTTATGGTCTTGGGGAGTGCGTTTTTGGTTGCATATTTTTGGTAATGTGGTTCGAGCCCTGTGGGTGGTTGGGATTTGGGTTTTCGCCGAAAAAAGGGTCATCCGAGGGCGTTCCGCCATAATGCAGCACCGTCATTGGAAAAACCGTCAACAACAGTACTACAATTCAATTTTTAATTTTAATGGCAGCGAAGGCTTTTTTTTTTTTCTCATTCCTTATTAATTTTTTTTAAGGGGAATAATCGCGATGGCGAATAGAACTTTACAAAACTAATAAATAAATACCATTTGAACTCGAATAATTTATCATTTTGAAAATTAATTATCTCATTATGCAAGAATGACGAATTGATAAAAATATTATTATATTTTCATAATTAATAGATTTCACAATAATTATTTGAAGGTGTATTTCTTAACACTTGTTTTAATAGTAAATTTAATATTTTGTTTTATATTAATACATTAATTTTTATTGGCTGTACTAACTACTGAATACTAAATTTTTTTCTTGACAATAAATACGATATTGTATAAAATAATAAAAATTTTAAACTTTTAATTTTTTTATAATTTTGATTGTAAAGTAATTTCATGATCATTTATAATTTAAATTTCTTAATGTAAATTAATTAAATTTATTTTTAAAAATTACAGTTTTTTCATTTTTTATAAATTTTAAATGTACATAATATGCCTTGGGTAAATAAATAGTGTGTTTAAATTAATACTGTGTATTGAAATTGTAAACAATGAAGTTTTATTACTCGTTGGTTTATTTTTTCGGTAAATCTTCATTATTTTTTTTTTAGGATTAGAACGAGTGGCACAAGAAATAATGGGCGTCGACAGGTGGACAAAATTAAGTCAGCCACAGTTAGGTAAGTTGACATAAACAACTGTTCTGTACATGCACATGCAATTGATTTTTTTTTTACTTTTTAAAATAAAGAATTGGAAACAAAAGAACTTGTCGATTGGAACCCAGATGATAAATGCTATTTTTGTAATAACTGGAAATCTTCACCTTTGGTATTTTCTATTAATTTAATTTTTAAAAGCATTTACGGTATACAAAAATTATATATTTTAGGATTCTCTTAATGGTGAATCGTCGTTAATCGAAGATTATTTATCCGACCAAGAACATGGTAAGAAACAATTTTTTTGGATGAAGTGGATTACTGTACTTAAGATGTTTTTATATTTTATTTTTTTACGAGTGAAAATTGATTTATAATGTTTACCGATTAAAAGGGAAGAGCTAAAGACATATCTTTAATCTTCTGAATCGAGATTAATAATTCACAATTTGTAATGATTTCAGAAATTAATGAGAAAGTGGCTGTTCTGCTAAGATTTAAACCGCGGTATACAATTTTATAATACATGTACTGTAAAAGTTTTCAGTTTGAAAAACTAATCGGAATGGAAACATTTTTTATTTCAATGAAAGTTTGAACTTGAAACTATTTTTGCATCAGGCACGTAATAACCGAGTAAAAACGTTTCACAAAAATCTATTATAACTAACATTTTAGAAACTTATTTAACTACGATAACATAATAAGAACTTATATTATGTTATACGAATTAAAAACATTGTATGGAGTTCTTTAATATAGTATATAGAAGCATAATTATTTAACTAACCTTTGATTTTAATCTTCAAAACTAGATTTAATAAAATTATATTTTAATTATAATTTTAATATTTTAATTTAGATATCCATTAATATTTTTTTTTATAATGATAATTGTTTTATTGTTAACATGATTGAGAATTTTCTAACAAATCGATTTTATAGAATGCTTTTTTTTAATATATAGTATATTTTAAAACTGCTTGACTTAATTTGATTTGAATGGATTTAGGTACCTTTTCAAGGTCGATAAGCCCTACATCGATCAATTCCGATCAGCCACTTGACCTCAGTATTGGAAATCGGACACGCTCTCTGTCTCCGAATGGTCTTCTTATTAATGGAGAGTTGAACGGCAGTTCGGTGGCTGCCTTGTTGAAAGTGCCTCACATTCCAGACAAGTCAGGGTACAGAAAGAATCCTAAAACAAAGTATAATTATTGTAGCCGTGATTATTTTTTAACTTAACTTTTTCCTTTTTTTTTCTTCTTTTTCTTCATTTCTGGTCGTCTTTGATCATAAAATAGAAAATTGAAACGCCCTGTCCGAATCGAATCAGCTGTCTGCAAACGATCATATACAGAAGATGAACTTCAGGCTGCCTTACATGACATTCAAAGCGGAAAACTGGGAACCAGACGGGCTGCAGTTATTTACGGAATTCCAAGATCGACTTTACGTAACAAGGTTTATAAATTAGCCCTAATTGGTGAAAAAGCATCGCTTCAGGACTCTTCAAAGATAAACAAAGTGGAAACAACGAATAAAAACAAGAGTCAAACCTTGTTATTAAACGAAGATCACAATTTTGAAACTAAAAATACAGATAAGAGTACTTTAGCTAGTGAATCTCTACGACGGCTACTACGTAATCGAATATCAGAAAATCTAGAGAATCATCACCTGCAGCAAACACTGTACGATACTTCAAACTCTTCCATGTTTGCCAGCCTCGAATCTAACCCCGCCCTGGCTCCGATTCTTTCTCACGTGCTGGCTAATGTTCATCAGTTGGCCTTAATGTCTCTCCAAGGTAGCGTCCAACTGGACGACGATCTTAAAGATGAATCTGGTAACTTAAATTTACCCCTTCTCCCCGATCTTATTCGAAAATTAACTGAAAAGCGCTTGGAAGAGGAGTGCGATCGACTCCGCTCCTCTCCCGCATCCCACACAGCATCTCAACCGTCTAAGGTCGATAGTAGTGAAACAGCAGCAGTGATACTGAAAATTCCGTCCTATAAACCAGTGAAAACGGTGCATAATAGTGACGCTAACAGCGCGCTCGTCTCATCTAGTCAACTATCTAACAATAGTGCTAGCAATTCCGTAAATAACGAGGCCAGCAGTAATGGTAGTAAAATTTACGGAGCCACACTAAAAGAAATTATAGCGAAAAATATAACTCAACGAGTTAATAAAAATAAGCAAACCATTTCCTCTTCGGTGTCCGGAACGAGTGTCGCTACTTCGAACGGAAGTAGTGCCGGTGTGAAGAAAGCACGGACGGCCGATACGGTCAATTCCAGTGCCGCCGGTCCTAGCGGAAGTGGGCATAGCTTAAGGAGCACAAGATCTTCGTCATCGACATCCTCTTCGATTCGTGCCGACAGCAACAAAGATTCCAAGCACGAGAAACGTGATAAGCCAGAAAAGCGCTCCCGACCCAAACGGGGACGGTATCGAAATTACGATCGCGATAATTTAGTTGAAGCGGTAAGAGCCGTTCAACGCGGAGAAATGAGTGTGCACCGCGCCGGAAGTTTTTACGGAGTTCCGCATTCTACGCTGGAATATAAGGTTAAAGAACGGCATCTGTTGAGGCAACGGAAACATCGATCCAGTTTATCAAAAATGGGGAAAAGTGCGCACGCCAATAGCGGCAAAACGGCGTCGTCGACCAGTAGCAGTTGCAGTAACAGCAGCTGTAGTACCAGCAGTACTGTTTCAAGTATGAAAACAGCGGCGAAGAATAATAATACAAAAACAGCGGCGGCGGTAGGAGAAAAGAAAGGAAAAGGTAAGGAGCTGCAGGTTGGGGGAGAAAATGTGACGATGAGCGGGGAAAACCCTTCCGGTACGAATGACGATAATCGGTGGTCCAATTCCCCGCTCTTTGCACTCGATTTTAGTCGACTTAATTCCAGTAACTTTTTCGCGTCGCAAATGATGAGGAAACTTCAAGAGGACGCTTTAACGCAAGGGTCCCGGAACACGGCCACAGCCGCTTCCGACACGCTGAGCAACCGAGATGCTCTACTTTTGGGAGTTTTATTGAGAAATGGCTTACAAATGACAGAAAGTAACGGCACTAGCAAGTGATACTACCTAGATACGGTTTTATAGAGTTATATATAAATATATATATATTATAATTATATTATGAGAAATAGCTTTATATGTGTATATGAGAGTTGTACTTAAACTCAGAACCAAATTTAAAAATTGGTTTTTGTACAATCTCTGATGAAAAGAGTAAAGAAAACGTTGAAAATTGACGTTATATAATTATTGAGTATACAATACCCCATAACATTAAAACTGACAAAAAAAAAATATAAATATAATTATAAAAGTAAATGGAAAATGAAAAGGAAAAAAAAAGGATTTCAGATAAATGTGAATTTCTGAACAGTTTTTGTGAGCATTTGACTCGCTACTGCACGTGCAATGCTATTTCATATTTGAAAATTTATTTAAAAAATTTTCAAACATGGAATTTATTTTTTAACCCATTTCCGGTGATATAACAAATTATTTGAATTCCAATATAATTTAGTTAAAGTAGAAAGGGTTTGTGCTTAATCCGGGGACGACATTTTGATATGAGGTAAATCGTAACAATATAATGTATTCATATTACATTGTTTAAGTTAAAAACTACCGTAGTATAATGGTTGCGCGCTGGCTGCGTTTTGCAAAAACCATCGCGCCATTAAAATTTGCCCAACTTGATCTAAATAAGAAACAATTCGCGTACTTAAAATTTGCGCAATTAGAGATTTGAGGGCATATTGATACAGTCTTGTGAACGCAACACAAATTTATAGATTTACTGATTATTAAAAATAGCAGATCTCGATTCTTTGTGGTAAATCAAAATTGACATTTATTATTCTTTTTTAAAGTTTCATTTCAATTTATATAATTATTTTGATAACTTTATTATTTTATAAAGCTATAAAACCCGAACAGACATTTGATTTTTTTCATAATCATTCATATTTTTTATCAATTATATTAGGGAATTGCAATTAAATTTTTTTTTTTGTTTACGTTTGCTAGAGTCTTTATATTTTTCTAAACATTTGCAATAGCGTCCATATAAAATTATAGGTAAAAAGTTTATTCGAGTAATTAAAACAGAGTAAAGTAGATCTTGAACCTTTTTGAAAACTTTTATTAAAAATTTATTTCTATAAATATATTATAGACTTTTTTACAGTACAGTATATCTTTAAAGAGAGATTTTTATTTATTTCATGGTTTATTTTTATTTTTGCAAATTTAGTTGAAATTTTGAACGCCCCCGTAAATATTTCATGTGTTAGACGCTGATAATAGAAATTGGTTAAAATTATTTAAAATAGTATATAGCGCATGAAATGGATGCGTTCTGAAATGTCAACTCCCGGTGCTATAAGTTTCTAGTTTATTACTAAGCGTACGATAGAGGAAAAGATAACTATTTTTTAATTTGAGTTAAACTTAAATTTATTTCATTGAATTTTTTTTTTATTATCAACATTGGTTGTGCATCAGAATTTTTTTATTTTTCAATTTTTTATAAATTGATTTCTCATGAATCATTTTTCACGATTTTGTGTAAACATTATATTTCATTCTATTGTAAATATTCACGTTTTAAATTTAAAGCTTACTTTAAGAGTGTTTAATGTTTCCACAAAATCACCAAAAAATGATTATGTATTGGAAATTGTTTTTATAACTTTAATTTTCCATCATTTTATGTGACAAAAATTATTTCAAATACGCTTTGGACGAAATACATATTTGAAAAAATATTTTGCTTATATCTTAAATGTTTATTTATACAGTACTTTTAAATGACCAAAAAATTAAAAATGACAAATTTGCTTTCACTCTCGTTCATAAATTCTCAATTTCAGTCAGTTATGAAATCTCATTACCGTATGAATATGGAATGATATATTTGTCTCAAATTCGATTTCTGAACAAAATTCTTTGAAGACGTATCACAATTGGACAGTTAAGAGGACAGGTTGATTATTATAATTATTATAAAAGCCTATGCATTAGTTTCATTTAATTCATCGGTTAGTTTAGTAAAATTTACTGACCAATTATCAGTCGAGTTTGTGGAGTTTATTTCCCGTTGATCAGATGAAAAATTTTCATGCGGATATTAAGCTT
The DNA here is from genome assembly GCA_034698085.1 of Polydesmus angustus. NCBI lineage: Eukaryota > Metazoa > Arthropoda > Diplopoda > Polydesmida > Polydesmidae > Polydesmus > Polydesmus angustus. Next base: position 2,790 of record JAQGAY010000841.1, on the reverse strand, counting down.
GTTTTTCTAGTCGGGCATTAAAATGGTGATGAGAGCATTTCTAATACAAGCTTCTTTGTATTGTAATCGAATTTGTGTCACAAAGTGCAGTATCTATTGTATAAAAATTTGGTATCTATATACATTTCATAATTATATAAAACAAAGTGACAGTATTTTTAATGAAAAAAAAAAAAAATTATTTCTTAGGGCTTTAAATGAAAATATATAGATCAACAATTTTTTTTTTTAAAAAAAACCAAATGTTAAAAACATAGTAGCTATAAATTGCTTTTTTATTATTTTAATTATTATTGTAATAACCATTCCATTATTTTTAATTAAATTTATGAAGAAAGATCTCTTGGCTAAAATTTTATAATTGTCATTTATTATGAAATGATTGCTGACCCTTTATGTGTTGTATTGTTAAGATCGATCAGTATTATTGTTTTTATTTGTTGTGAAAATTTATTTAAATCATATGGCGTAAACTACTGCACAAATCTGCATAATAATAATTAGATAATTATAAACGCATGCATGACGTATACCATTTGTTAAAACGTGATTTTATAACATTGTTTTATCATCTGCAATGCATGATAAATAGTAAACTTTTGAAAACATGCCACTTAAGTTTTGTTCATTGCACATACATATTATGCCTAATTAATCTAAATTTTCAAAATGTGATTCTTTGTACCTGTACAAAGCTTAACATTTAAAGAAAAAAAACTTTTAACTTGGACACAACTGTGATCTCAATCCAGACCAACTTTTCCCCGGATATTTAGTTTAATTCAACAAAAGTTTTCCGAGATGTTTATAAAATTTCTAAATATTATAAACATTCTTAAAAAGTGCATTTGAATAAAGCATTTATAAAAATTCTTAATAATAATAATACTTTTACTGAATAAATGTTTTTGAAGTTTATCTACAATGCATTGCAGTTTATAATACCACATTGTCAAAGCATTATAAAAAACCACTTTGTTAAAACATTGAAATAACCGTAAAGAGATGAAATTTGCTTAGACTACTTCATTTGTCCAAAATGTATAGTGTAGATTAATAGCGATGAAGCCAAACGCTATATATGATATAAATATTATATGATAACGACGGTGATGCCTTTTCAATAGCTAACACGATTGCAAAACGAAACTAAAAAAAAAAAAAGTTTGAGAGAATTTTTTTCTCGTATATAAAAAAGCACGTTTGTTAGATGTGCGCAGGGCGATGTGAAATGTGTATATTTGTGAAACCATCAAGAGTATTTTTATACAGATTACAATTCTTGAACAAATGATACCCTTTCCTCATAATGTTTAATACTTACAATTATCATTGAAAAATTATTGGTTCCACAATCTTCATTTATTACACCTGATGTGCTGTCATTCCCAACCATTATTAAAATGTCGAAAAATACTAAAAAAAAAAAAAATGTAAGACCACTGTGGATTTTGTAAGTGGTGTAGTAATTTGTGGGTGCCAGCACTTGCCTTTCAATTTTGTCTAAGCCTTCTTTACATTAACACATGTAATAAACAGAAGGTCTTAATTGGATTATTTTTAATTATTTGCGAATTTGTACGTTTTCCCTCTTACCGAACTATAATTAACGTAACCGTTACAATTATTATAGTTGCAGTATATATACAAATATTTTGAAGAAGAAAATGTTTTGTTTTCAACACACGTTTGATACAGAGGTTTGTGTAATTGTACCAAAACAAAGACATATTTATTACGTAGACCCTATCTATATTATAAATTATGAAGAGAATGAATTCGTACAATCAGATTTTATTTTTCATTTTGTTAGAGTAGATATTTCATTTTAAATCTAATGTTTTAAGTTCTATTGTTATTTTTCGTTAGTCATTGTTTATAATAAAATTCTTTCATACATGTGCTGTACATGTATTTCCTTAACCATTTTGGAATGATTTTTGCATTCCACTAACGCTTCCCATTATTTGTTGTGCACTAAAACATCAATTTTACATTGTTATTTTTTGTTTGTTTTATTTTTTTTTATCACTTTCGTAGCCAGAAAAATTTAAAACAATTAAAGCCATTTAAAAAAAAAACGTTAACGATTGTACTAGTCTATGTTGTGTTCCAATAGGTAGTATAATAATAATTATGGCAACCTGAATTGGTCCTATTGACCTGCGATGTCATAGGATTAACAATAATTCATCTTCCCTAATTTTTTTTAAAAGCATTATTTTGGATAAATCGAAGAAAATTAAAACAAAACCTGCAACATTGGCCACCTATAAAGCTTCGTGATTATTTCTGTAAGAGTCAACTGAAAACCGTAAAGTGCACAAAACATTATTAAACATCACGTGATCTATATTGGCAACATTGTTAATTACGATTAATAAACATATTTGCCGGCAGCAGTTTAAAGTTGACCCCTGGACTTGCAAAATGCACCAAAGATTAACAGCTCGCTATTATTCATTTTTCTTAAGTTTTGCTTGTTCAACCTATCGGAGTGCCACCTCTGTACGTGTTTATACACTCGATGTTTGAGTAGTGCTGGGACAAATCACATGAAAATTCATGAAAAATGAAAGTTCAGTCACATAATAATATGAGCACTTTCATTTCGGATTGGACAATTGGCGTGACATTCGGCCATAGTAAGATCGGGCCACCCCACCGGTACTCTTGGACAGGCACAATCGAAAGGTGACTTAATTAATTTAAAATCCTTTACGGACATCTGTTAGACATGCCAAAATTTAAAGACTAAATTAATATCTTGCTATAGCATAGCGCTATAAT
>JAQGAY010000840.1:0-19563 GCA_034698085.1 Polydesmus angustus | reverse complement strand
CGGATATAACAAAATCCGGTTATAACGATCAGATTTCTCGGTCCCTTGAAGATCGTTATAACCGGATTTCACTGTAAATAAATACGAAATGTTATTGAGTGTAATACTGTATAATTATGGTCTAGATTGGTTCCAGGAAAGTTGACCGTAAACGAATCATTTTATACCATTGAAACCTATGTGAACTCTTATGAGATCGGTTCCAGTTTCGATAAATATTTTTTTTTAAAAAAAATGCCAAGTTTTCAATGGAAATTGTAATTGTACCTATTATTTAATTATTTGATTGCATGTACAAGGGAAATATTCAAAGAATTGAATGTACTGTGCATACAACACAGCTTTCTAGTTGTTAATCTAAGGCAAAACAAAAACAAAATAAAACGGTTTAATTTTTACCGTACTGAATAAAAACAAACACTTTCTTACTATTTTAGCCAAATTGCAGCAAAATGTGCTTTTGCGATTAAATTTTACATTTTTTTGAAAAAAAAATTTGCACTTTTAATCTACATTTGTTCGTTTTTAAAACTTTTTTTCGACGGTAAATCGAAACAGTGCCATAAAAATAAATTCCGCTATAGTTAAATACTGATATACCGCAACTGCAGTATGCAGGCATAAGATAATATTTGATCCGAGTTTAGAACAAAAAAATAAACGATAAATCAGCAATAATTCACGATCATTAAAATTTTGATATTCTCTAATGTTTGATTGAAACGAGCAACACATACTTATACAGTAGTTAATTCAAGTGGTACCCTTTTTTATTATAACCAACCAAATCTAAACCGATTATAATCTTTTAAAAAAATATATTTAGAGAACATAATTTATTAAATACAGTACCAAAAAAATAAAAAAAAATTAACCGGTGCACGCAAAAATGTAGCAGCTGAAACGCCAAAAGATATCCGCTAGAGACCACCACCATCGCTCAATAATAATAATAATTATTACCGTATTATACAAACGACTAATCTTATCTAACCTAATAATTCAACTTTTCCCACTTGATCATTAATCCGACAACAATAACAAAAACACAAATGAACGGGAGTGTTGTTAGGTGGAAGGGAAATTTTTAAAAAAAAAAAAAACAACAAACAAAAAAACACACACTAATTTGTTGATGGCCAATAACTCATAACTTCAAAAAAAAAAATTTAGCTTAACAAGTTCCAAAACATATGTAAAATTTATTTTTATTCTCGTAAAAAAAAGGGAGAAATAAATGACGTACGTCTCTCGTCCGTGTTCCGTGTTGAGAGAGAATTGCATTTCAAAAGTACTTTTATATATATAATATTATATCTGAATCCATATAGATATATAGTATAACAAGGGATCGGATAATGCGCGTGTAGAGGGCGCTGTGGACATTTCATTTTCTTGGTTTATTTATGGTTATTGATAACAGGGTTTTCTAAAAGCGATAACTCAGCGGCTAAGACGATGAGGATTACACCGGAGAAAACACATTTCGGCGTACAAAAAGCCTATAGAAAAATCATTATTATCCCCAACCCCCCCATCCCCCTTTGAGCCCCCCTTCCCTTACTTCTCAACCCGTACAGGGTGAGTGAGCTACGCGCTTCCGTATCAAATTCAACGCCTTCTCTCCATTAATAAGAATTTATATTCGCCGTTGTAAATTTTTCCGATGGGAAAGAGAAAAAGAGACCCAAGAAAGAAGAAAAAAAATCCTTTTAACTGTGTACTTTTTTTTATTATTATTTCGCTCAAAAAATAAAAATAGCGAAAAGAGAAGTAAAAAAAAAACCTATCCTCGATTATCCGTTTTTATTTTTTAAATCCAGTGTCAAAAAATGAGTGGATTTTGTAAAGCTTAATACGCGATGAACAAAATATAGTATTTAATCCCAAACCCAAATATTTAACAAATAAAAATGAATAAAAGTTCAGGGGGCTCGATTTCAAAAATTACTTGGTATTATGGGTTCACTTCTAAAGCGCACACAACCAAAAAAAAAGTTAATTAATAATAATTATTATTATATCGTTAACATTCAATCAGTGAACGCTTTGGGCACCACACTTCTTTGTCGTGTCCATCGAAAACGGAACTCGAAATTATAATTTATATTTTTTGACTGTAAACTGATCTAATTTTTATTAAAACCTCGTCTTACAGTAATTTCAGATGCTGCAAAAATAGAAAGTTCATTAAGATAAAAGCTACCAAACCAATGGGAATGTCTTAATGCGTTGATAGTTTTCTGCAAATTGAAATAACAGTACCGTATATAAATTTATTTTTCCTTAATTTTGCTTTTTAAAAAAATGTGATTTATTGTCCGCCTTAAGCAGGTTAAAAATAATAGCTTAGGTGTTGAAAACCATGCCTCCTGTTTCCGCATTAGACAGGTTTTCAGCGTCCGGAAGTGTTAAACTACTGGAATGTTTTGATGCACGCGTAAGCGCAGTAAAGTACGCGGTTCGCTCTCAACGGCTTTTGATGCGTTTTCGGTGACATTTCTATTGCTTAATTATTATTCATCATTTCCAACTTCTACTTGAAATTTCGAGAGACTCGTTTGAAATAAGTTCCTCATTATACTCCCATCGTAATAAAACGTTCCAAAAAATATAATATTATATTCAGGCGCTTAAAAATAAAGACCGCGTTTGTTGTATTGTTTTGTAAATGCTCCAATTAAACTAGCAATGAAATTTTTTTTTAATTACAAATATAAAAATACAGTGGTGGCGAAGAAGCTACAAATTGGTTCCTTGCATTAAATAAAAATTAAATTTAAAACATTCAAATGCTCCCGAATTTTTTTAAAAAAAAAAAATTAACTTAATTTTTAAGAAAATTAACTCATTTTTTAAAAAGAAAATTAATACATCTTTTAAGAAAATTAACTCAAATTTATCGGAAATTTAACAAACTTTTTCGGAAAATGTGATTTAGAATAATTGTTAATCTGGCTGTAGAGATAGTCTGCTATTGGAGGAGCATTAACATGGGTAAATCGGGGAGACGCTTATAGGAGGAAATGGGAGTGGTCTTCGAGTGAAGGTGGTCTTGTTAGGGAGTTTTATGAACGAAATATAATTTAATAATTTGTAATCTATTAATTTGTAAAAACGAAATAAAAAATTTGTAACAACTTGTTCTAATTTTAAATCTGTTTTAAAATTTTTAAATTACTTGTATATCTAAAAAAAAAAATTATTTAGAAATGCTCTAATTATGAAAAAGATAAAAATCTGACAAAACCACTTTTAATTCAAGAAAAAAAAAACTTTTTTTTAAATAAAAAAAAATAAATAATCTGATAAAAACATTTTTTTTTTCTCCTTTCCTTTAAAAGTTAAAAAGTTTTTATTTTAATTTAGTTGTATGACCTAGTACAAGTTCCAGAATCGCGATATAACTTTTAAAAAAAAAGTTAAGATCAAAGATCGGAATTCTTAAGTTCCCAAATAAACTTTCCAAAAAGAAAAAAATAAAACCTGTCCACAGAAACTGATTTAAAATTTGTAATAAATTGTATAACTTTTTTCTTAACGTTAAAAAAAAATAAATAAATAAACATCCGTTTCAATTTCATAATTTCGTTCTTACTTGAATTTCATTGCTTTAATAATCAAGTTGAATTTATCCTCCTCCCTATTTCTATTTTTTTTTCTTTCTTGTAACTTTACGTCAAACAATAAATAAAATAGAAACTGTGACGTAACATGTGAGTGACGATGAGTGTTTGGATTTATTTTAATGAAAACTTTACCTATGGCAATAATGCAGTAGTTTCCCAACGCTTTTTATTTTACGTGAATCGCATAGCTAAATGAGAGACAACTTAACTCGGTTATTGCGTCTAAAAAAGCAATGACTTCCTCTCAACTAACGAAACTCGGATATAACGCCACCCAAAAGTTACAACTCGTTACAACCGAGTTCTACCGCATTCGATAGAAGTTCGCTTTTTAAAAAAAGGCTGTTTTGGTTAAAATCCAGCAGTTTGCTAGCAAAAAAAAAATGGCGCATTTAGATTTGCAGTTGCTGCTCTCCAATTGGATGCGTCATTCCCTTCCACCAATCACAGCCAGCCTGCCGCTATAAAACTCCGCCATTTGCCTAAACCTCTTTTCTCTTAACCTTTAAATTTTTAATCCCCCTTTTTTTTAATCATAGTATATGCAATAATGGTCATTACAAAGCGGTTTAACATACTGAGATCAGAGGATTACATTAAATTACATCGCTAAATCTTGACCGAGTTGCTTAATCTAGATTAAGCGGCTTAATATTTAATTATAAAAGTTTTGATCGCGACAAAATAAGTTTTTTTAAAAAAATTACTACCGGTAAATAAGAATAAAATATCTCAAACACGATTTAAAACCAGTTTTTAATCTAAAATCCTAGATTAATCAAGTTCAAACTAAAAAAATTATTTTTAAAGGTTTTGGATGGCAGTAAACGAGACTTTGCTAAAAAAAAAGTCCACAATCGAGATTTAATAAAAAGTCTTTCTACAAAGATTAAATCAAGTCATAAGCTTCGCGCATGCGCACAAGCATTCATCTCAGCATTTTTTTTTTCTTCCTATTTTGTTCTGTTTACGCTGGAAACAAGTTTCTATCAATAAAACTACAGTAGTTCCTTCCATTGGAGTAAGCGCTGTAGATTTGGTGGAACTAGATTCACCGTCTGCAACAAACCTGTTTCGCCAGAAAAATGTTTATTAAATTTAAAAAAAAATGGAAATGTCATTTTCTGAAGTGGCGTCACAAGCATTCAGCGAAAACACTTTGGCTTAAAACCAGATTGTCGCGAATATTTTCAAGTTAAAAAATAGCTCGGTCAAATTAGTTCCACTAAAACCTGATTCAAAGTATACATGTCATAGCCACAACATAGATTTATTCGACCTGCTGCTTACTCAAACCCAAATCAAATTTAAGCCGGATATTCTATCTCACACTTAAGTGTAAAAAGTTGTCGTAAACGCGCTTTATTCTTATTGTATTCCGTTAGAAGAGAAGAGGGAAAAAATGTGTTTTAGCATCGCCATTAGTTACGCGGAATTTCCATGTTTCCACTTCTTAAAAGCGGTGAAAATAATGGGAATCGGGCGTTCGGCCAAATACCTTTCCTTTTCTCCTCCAACTACCGCCATTTTGTTTACCCCCCAAAAAAAAAAACGCGAAAGAGAAACGAATCGTACTCAGAGAGAAAAAACCGCGCGCCAAAATACCCTCAACGTAAGAGATAGGGAGTAGAGTAACTGTTGTTGGGGGTAATCGATATGGGCGTAAAGGGGTTTTCAGCATTGACGTAGTGCGTGGAAAAGTATAGATAGTGCATGGTCGCCAGGGAGCGCTTTTTCACGTGTCAAACCCTTGGCTAAACACCGCAACAGCAGCTCCGAATCAAAAACCAACAACAAAAGTGACGTCACGTAAGGGCTAAAAATATAAAAGACGACGGAGTTGTCGTCACGCGTCCAAATGAGAGCGTGACGTCACGCTGCGCGCCAGCGTGGTAAACAATAACAAACCGATTCTTAACCTTTTTTTTTTTTTTAACAAACGAGTTTCAAATCGGTTTTTTTTTTTATGATTACTTATTATCAGTGGAACGGCAATTAGAAACGCTCAAAGGAAAGAAGAGAAAAAAAACAGTCACCGGTCACAAGCTACGATGATAACGGACAAGCCAAATTGAGGACACTAATACCTATTTCCTGTTTAGAAATATTATGATATTAAAAGGAATAATAGTAACGAGCGTAGCGATGACGCGACGGCGAAGTCTGTTTCCAATGGCATAAGAAGCGTTTCCATCACTTTCACCTTGACACTTTTTATAAAAGTTAATTTTTTTATTTTATTTTATTTTTTTTGTTGGCCGCGGTACCAGTGACGTCATCTTAACCGCCGCTCCAATCGTTGCGTCGAACGCTTCGTTGAATATTAATAAGCATTAGCTCATTTCAAATTTGAAACCCCAGGAAAAAAACACGGCGCAGTTCAACAACTTTACGCTTGCGTAATACGATAAATTAACAATTAGTTAATAATATTATTATTTCGTAGATATTAATTATTATTTTAACTGGAGCAGAGAGTTTGCGTGAAATTTTAACTCCTGCTGCGGCTGAAACTTACAAATTCAAGTCTTTAGATACGCTAGATGTTACTCAGCTTACAGATGCTTAGGCAATGCATCTGATCCTGAGATTTAATAATATGGTAAGCGTTAAAATGTAGCTGAAATGTAGCGAAGTTCAAACGCGCATGCGCTGATCACTTTTCATAAAAATAAGGGAGGGAAATGACAGTTAAGTTCGCTGTATAATTATAACGAATTCAGATTCTACTTAAACTGCATTAAAAAAAAGAGGAAAAAAAAAACCGGTCTGATCGGTATAACGAAATTGCGGCAAAATTTTACTCTATTTTATTATAAAATAATATCTCGGAATAACGAAATTTTCAGAGCAGCACGGGAGAGTTAACTACTGTACTTAATTTGCAATTAAAATACATGTATTGTAAATCATAAAAATTTAACCAAAAAAAAAAAAAAACACATATTGTCCATATTAATTGTTGGCGAGAATACAAATCCAAAAAAACAAAACAAAACTCCATCGAAATATGCAAATTTATTAGCTTTACTAAAATTTTTAACTTTTAAAAAATCTTGGTATAACGAAAATTATTTTTTAGTAGCGTAATTTCACTTTTTAAAATTTCTATAATAAATAATTTTATGCAAGTGTTTAAAATTTATTTTATAAAAATTAAAAACAGTAGGAACTCAGCATAACGAAATTCTGTAAGATGGGCCGGGCCATCTATTTTTACCATACAATTTGGGATCTTGTTCGATCTATCGCACAGACCGATTTGAAGACGAGTTTTGAGCCGACCGTTAATTGAATATGTTAAAATTGCAGCGCCACTTCGGTTTAGAATAATAACTGTGGATAGAATTTACAATCGATTAAATTAATTTAATTATTTAAATAATAAAATTAATAAGTTATATAAAAAATGTTACAGGTTTCCAATTAGATCGAACAAGACCATATATTTGTATACATTTTAATAGTACAACATGTCATATTTTCTTCACAACATTAAGAAAAATTACTAGTACTGAATACTAAATAAGTAGATTAACTAAAGCTTAAAAATAAAGCACTTTATAATACGTTTTTTTTTTCACCTCTCTCTATATCCTCGTCTTTAATTTATAACTCAAAAGAAGAAGTTGAAAAAAAAATTAATGAAAATGTTCACAAATCTTCCAACTAATTTTAAAAGACTTTAAAACTTAATTGCACGTAATATCATTAACGAAAGAAGAAAAAAAAAAAAAGGAAAACTTTTTTTTTCATTATCAAAAACCATCTTTCATCTCCCATTGACTCATTCACTCACTCTTTAATATCTTAAACGCTGACGATAAAAAATGAGGAAAAATATTGAGCGGAAATTGCGCGATAGCGGCAAACATTAAATCTCCACTCCCATCACCAATTTATTATTTTTTTTTTTTTAGGACACAGACGCAGCAAATAATTTTTTTGTCCCTTAATTATTAGTCTAACCCACAAACAATTTTTTTTCCTCTCTCTCTCCGATACAATTTTTTTTTATCCGTCTCCTTTTTAAAAACTATTAAATTCACTGCACTTTTTTTTTTTTCAAGCAAAAAAAAAAAAAAAAAATGAACGTAACACTAAGTCGAATTTATTTTCCCATCTCCTCCAATCAGCTAATGGTTGTTCGGCAACAAATAACAACATATTATAAAAATATTTCATTCGTAACATCAAAGGTAAAAAAAAAATTTTTTTTTTAAAAACTAGAAGAAAAAAAAAACAACGGCCCAGTGTTCCGTTTTATTTTCCCCAACCTTTTGTGTGTATCTATTCTGTATATAATATACGAACAGACGTTGCAACAACATAAACTAAAAAAAAAAAAAAATTCAACTGTCAAAATATACCTTTTTCTCTCTCATGGACCCATCCGGAATAAATAGAATAGAAAATGTGAAAAGGGAGAAGAAAAATTTATAATAGAAAATAAAATACGAGCAGACAACAAACGCGTAAATATTATATTTTTGTATACAAACTTTTTATATTTTAAAAAAAAAACTATTAAGTCACTTTTATAATTTATTTCAGGCTATCTATATAACAATAACAACAACAACAACAACCCTTTACGCTTCTAACAAAAGCGCGCAATTTGTAACCCTAAACAAATATGGTGGGAGAAGATCGTAAACAAATTTAATATTTCAAATGAAATTAAAAAAGATGCGTCATTTTAAATCATTGAAATTTGGTATTGAAAATACCCCAAGAGTTATTTTTTGTTCTGATTCGTTGAGAAAAACGTGAGAAGCGGAGTGGTTGAGGACAAGATAGCGAGAGAGAGATAAGGGTGCGCTTGAGAGTGAGATAGGGGTGCGTTGAGAGAGAGATAGAGGGGTGGGGGTTGGCGGGCAAAGCGTGACCTGGCAATGAGTTTTGTGACACCATAAACCATTAGGCATTCTGACGTCGACTCACTCGTGGGCACCTACTATGTACATTTTAAGGGTAGAGAAGAGTGGAATGTTCCAACTGACAAGAATTTTTGTACGAAATAGGTAAACTGGATTTTAAAATAAAAAAATAAAAAAAAAATTCTGTGACTGTAATAATATAAATCTCCTTGAAATTTTTTTTTTTTTTTTTTTTGGTTTTATAAAAAAATATATATTATAAATGATTTACACCATTTATCATCATCCACTTTGTAATAACTTACCTTTAAAACATTTTTTCAAAAAAAAAAAAAAAACAGGTTTAGAACACACACGCATTCAAAACTACATTACGTACATTATTATAATTATTATAAACAACGTCAGAATATTTAATTTTTAAAAAAAAAAAACTAATTAATTTTTAATGAAAAAGAAACCAATACACACTTTCTCCGGACTTTTTAACGCTATAACCCAGTTTCCCTAAACTTAATACAGTGAAACCCGCTTATAGTGCGATTTTTGCCCGGTCCCTCGGACAATGCCATTGGAGCATGTGTTAAAAAACCCGCTTAAAGTGCGAGACTAAAAGTCTGTATAATAAGCCCGCTTATAGTGCGCTCCACTTAAATTTTTTTTAAAAAAAAAAATTATTTCAAATATAAGAATTTTAAAAATTGTGAAGTTTCTGGGCAGTTTTTTCGTGTCAATTACAGTATGCATGTAAAGAAAAGCCAAAAAAATTAGATAAAAAAAATATTTTCGAGTAAATGTTTCATTTCACTAAGGAAATACTTAAAATTACATTTTTAGCCTTTCCCGGATATAGTGCGATCCCGCTTATAATACGAATTTTTGTTCGGTCTCTTGAATCGCACTATAACCGGGTTTCACTGTTTACCGATATGATTACGTGTTTACGTCAAAAGAAAAACAAATGACGTTACATCCGAGATAACGCTATATCAGATGTCATTACAACCAATTTCTCCTGTACAATGTATTTGAGCAGGTGCGAATAACAAAATATATACAACCAGCCAAAAAAAAAAAAAAAGAAAGAAAGAAAGAAAAAAAAAATATTAAACAAGTGTTTTAATCGAGTGGCATTACGATAAAATATTATTAGCTGATCGATATATTTACCGAATATTTGTAATACAATATTCTGTTGATAAAGCGCAAGTGTTTTCAACACACAATTATTATCGCTATCAAAACTCAGAAAGAAGAATAAAAAAAAAAGACATATTTTTACATAACCGATATTTACGGTTTCGTTACTTATCATTACGCAAAGTAAACGTCTGCTCTCTCCACATTCGCAATTACCCCATATTATAATATGTACCTTTTAGTTTTTTTTTTTTTTTTTGGATCATATCCGTTGAAGGAATACTAATTATTGCGACACACATCGCTGGTTAAATCCTCCGAAAAACAAGCGAGCGTTGTGCGCGTAGATAGGGTAAACGTTCTGTAAACACTCTCATAACCAATCGAAGAAAAATCGGATAATTAGAGCTAACAAAAAAAAAATCGCGTAAATGCAGAATTTTGAAAATAAAAATCGTGTAAATTGAATTTTAATTCGAAAATTTAGAATACATGTAGGTAGCGAAAAAAATCGGCGTAAATAAAGGTTTGAAAATAAACAAAACGCAAAACTCGTGTGCAATAAATTTTTATTCGCGCAAATGAAATATTTTGAGAGAAAATAAATTTGAATTTCGCGTCAATAAAAGTTTGAAAAGAAAAAAAAATTCGCCTTTTAATTTTAAATTTTACTGCGCGTAAATGACGGGATTTGAAGTGTATTGTGCTTGGAAATAAAATCATGGTAAAAAAAAAAGTTATTAGGACTGTATAAACAGTATAATGATATTTGTTATTAATCTAATGCCAAAAAAAAAAAAAAAAAGTAAATAAAATAACTTGCCAATTCTAATTAAATAATCGGTATAACGAAATCTAACATAACTCGTCCAAAACTACATATTTTTTAGGACGCAAAAAAGATTCCGTTCAAAAATAAAAATAAAATTTTGTTTGAATATCAAAATTTCCAATCAATTTTTGCCATTTTCATAGCCGCAAAATGACGTTTTCTCGTAATCTCCCTTTAAAGTTCGTTTTTCTAAAACCAAAAAAAAAAAAATAATAAATATTCAAAACCACTCTTCCAACTTTATTTCACTTATTAAAATAAGCACAGTAGATTTAAAAATAATAATAAAAAAAATTTGATAATTAAAATAGGCGATTTCGAAGTACACTAGTTTGCGAGGTAAATTTGCGGCGTTAAGAAAAAAATCTCATAGCCAAGAATTTCAATGACGAATGATGACGTCACTACCACGCGCTTAACCAGTTCAACCTTAAATCCGAACTTAAAAGTTTTCTTGTACAGTAGTGAAATGAGAGAGAAGAAAAAAGCGTGAGAACTAACCTTGATATTCCTTGTTTTTTTGCGCGGTGTTGTGTTGGGGTTTAAGGTAAAGTGAGCCCAACCAACCGAAATCACGCGCACTCCCTTTCGCTAATTACCCACTCAAGTCCTCGTAAACAACACGGTAAGCACACACACCATTAAAAAATTATATACTGCACAGTATATAATACAGAATTTCAACACAAAAAATTTTTGAAATTAAAACTTAATAACAAAAAAATATATATGTATATTAAAAGAGGAAAAATGTAACTTTCAAGAAGGAAACTAGTTGAAAGGAACTCAAACTGGGACACAGAATGAACTTGTAGGAACAAATTTTGGAACTTAAAAGAACCAAAAAAATAAATTAAGGAATCAAAAATATTAACTTGCAGATGCAAAAATATTAAATGAAAAAAAATCATAGCAAAAATATAAATTTCAAAAACCGGCACCAAAAAATCGACTTAAAAATTAAAACATTGACTATCAAAAATTCATACGAATACAGTAACAAAAAATTTATTTCGAAACTGTACTATAAAAGAGTTCAAATTCAATTATAAAAAACAAAATTTAGAAAAGAAAAAGCAATTTAAAATTTCAGAAAAATAAACTGTTCAAAAACGCAGAAAATAAACTTCAAAATAACAGAAAAACAAACGTGAACAATTTAATCAGAAAACAAACTTTGAAATTTAAATTAAAAAACCAAAAAATAAAATAAAATTACCTTCAAATTCATCTTAAAAAAATATTTTTTTCAACATAAAAAAAGAAACTAGAAAAATTCCACTTAACAAACCGAAAAAAAATTCAACTTAAAGAATCCGACATTGAACTTATGAATCGTAACGTACGCGTAAAACAAAACACGGATACGTATAAAGCGACCAACTGAATGAAAGTGAAATCTGAGAGTGAGAGTTTTGGCTGAATGAGAGATAGAGAGAGAGAGTGAGGGAGGGAGGGGACAGTATTTTTTATATTGCTCATCAATCAGTGGGTTAAAAGTACTTGAGGTTTTATTTAATGGCCGCAACACCAATAACTATCATCTCTCAAACTCATTTTAATAGCCGCGTAAAAATAAAAATCTCCTTCCCTCTCTCTCCTACTATTACTATTACTACTACAACATAATATGAGAGATGTTCATCTCGCAATGGGCCAAGGTGAGTGGCGTCATCCGAACGTCACCCCCTTACTTTTTACGACACGGGAAAATACCCCTCCCTCCCTCCATATCATTCACTCGGCTTTAATTCAATATCACACAACACTAAACTTTTATTATTGGGGAAGTGGCAGACGACGATAAAACCAACTGTTGTTTTATTACTTTCTATACTTTTATTATGACGGAGAATGTTTACGTCTGAGGAATGACATTAGGAATCGGAAAGCGCCAAAATTTAATTCACCAAATAACAACAACAACAAAAAAAAAAAAACAGGAGCAGTGAAAAACCTTTTTTTTTCTTCTCTTGAATAATACGTTTAAAAGTAAAAATAATTATTTATTTTTGCCAGAAATAAAACTTTAGTTGAAAAAATTAAAGATTTATTTTTTGATCAACAAATTGTTAATTTTCAAAGTAAAAAAAAAAATAAATAAACCCCGTAAACAAAATAATTAAAATGTCAATGTTTATAAAGATTTTTTATATTTTTTGCTCAAAAAATGTCAACATTTGTGGCAAAAGTGAAAATTAAACAATGTCCAAAAGATTTCTAGAAGAAATTCTAACAAACCAACAAAATAATCAAATTTTAACTATTTTTTCTTTCGAAAAAAATAAAAAATAATAATAATAATAAACCCCATAAACCAAATAATTAAAATTTCAATGTTTATAATAAAGATTTTTTTTTAATTTTTGATCAAAAAATGTCAACATTTGTGGCAAAAGTGAAAATTAAACAATATCCAAAATATTTATACAAGAAATTCTTACAAACCAACCAAATAATCAAATTTTAACTACTTTTTCCTTTCGAAAAAGTTAAAAAAAAAAAAACCCCGAAAAAATAATTTTAAAAACTAAAATTTCCACTTTTTTTAAATTGGGAATTATTTTTGATACGAATATTCAAAATTTCGCTGTTTAAGAAAAATTAATTTATTTTTATGTCCGCAAAACCCGAAAAATAGCCACAAAAATACACGTAACAATCAACAGAGTCTAATAATTAACCAGTATAAACAAAAACTTTTTTTTAGCATTGTTGTTTTTTTGGGCTTGACAAAAATTAAGAAAATATGAGGGTTTAAGGTCATCCGAGATCAAAACCTTATCTTTTTTTTTTTCATTTTTCTTCAAACAGTTATTAACGTAGTTTAGTCTAATTAAGCGGAGATATTTATGATACCTAATTTTATTAGCTAGAGGTTTCCGCCGCCACCGGTTGTCTTTCAGCCGTCGCTCTCCTATTACTATTTACCGTTTACTACAGTATTTAGGTTTTTCGATCGCTACTGTAACATCAGCAGCAGGTGAAAGCCATAAAAATCATTTACAAAATATTATATACGGGAGAGAAGAAAAAACGCGTTACATAACGACTCGTTCTCCTCCACTCCCCCACGTCAATTTAAAAAGCCATTAACCAAAAATATATCTCATTTATCGCACTCGGATAATTAGCGATATCGCGTATCGACCAACCAAAAAAAAAAAAAACTCAAACAGAAAATAAATAAATCGATATATTCGTTTTCATACTAATCAAAACAACAACACACGCGTTATGAAAGAAAGAAAAAAAAATTAGGCGCGCTTTTTGATATGGAAAATTTTTCATCAGCTCAGCTAATGAATGACATCACATAGAAATTAATTAATCCAAAAAAATAAAAAAAAAAAAAAAAAAAACGAAAGCGCACAAAAAAAAATTAAGTTGGCGAGAAGAAAAATCAGTATTATTTTTTTTTTGTTGAATTTAATTAAAATTCGATTTTTCTTATAATGTAAAATTTATGTCAAATTTTAACGAAAATGAAATTTTTCACATCAAAACAAAATTTTATTTCTTCACCAATTTTTTTTTTTTTAAATTAATTAAAATTAGATTTTTCTTATAATGTAAAATTTATGCCAAATTTTAACGAAAATGAAATTTTTCACATCATAACAAAATTTTTTTCTTCAAATTTCTTCACCAGAAAAAAAATCAATTTTTTAAAAAATAATAATGCAAAATTCAAGCACATTTTTTAAAATAATAAATGAGTTTTTTTTATAACCAATTCAAAGTGAGGCGCTCAGTTCCAAAATGTTCTAAATCCACAAAATCAATAATTTTGAGATACCCAACATCAAAAGTTTCGCCTGATAATTTGATGGTAAACTGACATAAACTGCTTAAGCTATTTTAAAAAACTTTAAGATAAGAGTTAAAATTTCTAACATTGTTGTAAACCCAAAATTAATGAGTAAGAATCCGCATTTTTGAAATGGGAAAAAAAATCAAGAGTTTGAGGAACCGTGCGCCTCATAATATTTCAGCAGCAAACCATACAAATTCGAATTTAAAAAAAAGTCGATTAAAAAATATTAATTGATGAATGATTAAGCAAAAAAAAAAAAATTAAATAAAAAAGAATAAAATAATAATGCGAAAATGATCGCATTCAGCCCTACCTAGCATCGGGTTGGCAACTTGGTACCGACCTGCGATTGCCATCCACGGATAAAACGTATGATTAGCGCTGGGTTGTTGCGTGGGCGGCGGCGTAACGGTGACGCTATTTTGACAACACTGCGACCACGAACTGGGCGTTCGATCCCGAGGACTGGCCCCGCTCGTGTCCGTCGTATAAGCGGCCCTATGCCCAGAATCCGGACTACACGCGGACGGTCGCACGGGTAAAGTACCAGCAGCGGCCGCCGCGGCTGCTGCAGCTGCTGCGGCGGCGGCTGCGGCGGTCCATTGATTAACATCTTTCCCGTATCCGTTTTGATCTTTCGAACTAACAACCACCGAACCGCTGCTTCCGGTACCTCCACCACCACCACCGCCCGACCCGCATTCCGTTTTATACGAAGAAGAATGACCGTCCACCGTCACGCTATTACTACTAGCGTTACTACTGTTACTATTCGCCGTCGTCGTCCCGCCGCCACCGTACAATTTACACGCGGCCGATTGCACGGCGGCTTCGTAAGCCACCGCATCCTGATGATGATGGTGGCTGCTGCTGCTGGACCGTTGACTACCGCTACTATGATGATGTTGGCTGGCGGTTTGCGCGTACGGCGGCACCGTTAACAGCGGGAAACGGTACTGTTCGCCCGCGGCCCCCGCTTGGCTACCGTAAAATCCGCCTTGATCGAAATACGAGTTCATCTCCGAGAACTTACTTTTAAAAAATCAAGCACAACGCGAATTTTTTTTTCTTTTCCAAAAAATATAAAAAATTAAAAAAAAAAAATTAAGAGTCTCTCTCAAGTCAACGATAATAGACGAAGCGTGGAATCGTGGAAAATATTATGATTGGAACCAACAATAACCGCACAAACAATAATATTTATGGTTTGCAGAAGCGTAGAAAAAGCCCTAACAACCACCATCATATGGTTAGAAGAATAATAATCATCGTCATCTTCGAAACGACACTTTTCGTGGGTTTGAACTCTCGCACACTAAAAGCGAATTAAAAAAAAAACGAAAGCAGCAGCACCCTCACTCACTCCACTCTCTCCTCGCAATCTCTCTCCCTCGTTCTAACTCACACTGTTAAACGCCCAAAAACACGTTCAACGTAAAAGTACACACTGCTACGCATCCGCTTCCAAAAATATTATTATATATTTTTTAGGTGGCGAAGAACTTTTAGCCCCGTCGATGCTCTTTCTATGCCTTGGCTTCTAGCTGGCTTCGGCTCGGAAAAATTGGTTCTCTCCCTTGCCTGGCGCCAACACACGCACACGCAACTCTCTCCACTCGTTCGAAATGGTTAGATTAAAAATTTTTAGGACTGCGCTCGCTCTCTCGTATCTATTTTTTTTTTTTTGTTGCAGCAGCGTAGAAAGAGAGAGAAAAGTACATGTAGTATAGGGGGGAGAGTGCGCTAGGTTGCCGCGTGTGTATGTTTTGAGGTGGGGGTGGTTGAGCCGATTCACTCGCACGTACAGGAGGACTCTCTCTCGGTTCGGGAGGAGGAGGATGAGTAAACACACAACTTCAAGGACAACCCGGAAGGTCTAAACGCGCCAATCACCAAGCGAGGCTCCAGCTTCGAGCCTGGTGCGATGCTTGGGCTGCGCATCGGCTTTACGCTCGAGCATACCAACCGCGATTACTACAGCGCTCTCTCCGCGACGTTTTTTTTTTGTTAAAAAAAAAATGAATAAGAAAAAAAAAATAAGTTCCAAAAAAATTCACACCGTCAAACTGGCTTAAAATTTAATAATAATAATTTTTTAATCGATTACTAAAAACATTTAAATTTTTTTTGGAGAACTTTAAATTTTTTATTCCGAGCTCAACGATTTTTTCGCATGGTTTACGTTTCGTGTCTTTCTCCGCTTCTCTCGCTCTCTCGGAGTGGAAAAACACTCACTACATCCCTTTCTTACAATTGGATCCGTCCTCGAGTATTATACTACAGTAGTTATTCCCACGCGTTACATAAAATACGCGCGCACACTCGCTCTCTCGCAAGCTCTTATAATATACACAAATTTTTACGCATACGCTTTCAAATCAAAAATTTCGATCTTACTACACTCGGTAAATACATTTTTCTTAATTGAAAATAACGTGACGTCTAATTACTGTTGATCAATAAAATTCAAAAAACCTACATTTATTTTCTAATTAATTTAATAACCACATTTTTTTTTTCTAAAAATTTAAATTACAACAATACTTCGATATACGGCCTTTATTATTTATAGCACTGTTTCGATTTACGGCCCAAAATATAACGGCCAAAAAAAAAAATTTTAAGCGAAAAAGTTTGGATTAAAGGTGCATATTTTTTTAAAAAATACAATTTTTTTTTTGCAAAAGTACATTTTGCATGACTCGCGAGAGTGGAATTTGGCTAAAATAGGGAGAAAGTGTTGTTTTTCGTCAGTACAATACATGCACAGTAAAAATTAAGCTATTATTATTTGTTTCTGTTTTGGTTTTGCTTCAGCTAAATAACCAGAAAGCTGCGTTGATATGCACACAGTACATTAAATTCTTTGAATATTTTCCTTGTACATGCAATTATATAATGAAATAATATATAAAAAATGCAATTTTCATTGAAAACATGGCATTTTTAAAAAAAAATTTCATTGAAATTGGAACCGATTATTTGAGTTTACATAGCTTTCTATGAAAAAAAAAATGATTCGATATACGGCGTTTTGCTTTACGGCCAACTTCCACGGAACCAATCAAGGCCGTTACCGTATATCGAGGTATTGGTGTATTGAGTGTCTCAGAATAGAAAAAAAAAAAAATAACAAATAAAGTATAAATAAATAAAAAGTCGGGTTCCTTTTTTTTCTTCTTCTTCTTCTTTTCTCCCTCCCAAATAAACACGGAGAATTTGTAAATACACGATTCACCTGTGTCCTCTTTCATTCACAATGCTAACACTTCATCAAATCGGAATCAAAAGAAAATGTACCTGCTTCGGCATGAGAAAAGAGCCTCGCCGAAGAGAAATAGATAGATAGAATCCCCCTTACGAATCCCCAGAAACCATGTCCAACAAATTTCATTTTCAAAAGAGGAACAAAATGCTTTTAATCTAATACTGATCTTGTCCACTTAATGCCCCGCCATTGTATTCCGCTGAAGAAAGAAAAATAAAAAGTAAGAAGGGGGTAATGAATATGAAGAAGAAGAATAAAAAAATATGTTATATAAGAGGAATAATAATAATACTAATAATAATAGAATTAAGGGCGGAACGTTGAAGAAGAAGAAGCCGACATGACAAAAGAAGAAGAAGACAAGTGGGAAGGAAAATGCACAGAGGTCGTCCGATTCGACTTTATTAAACGGACTAACCAATCCGATACCTCTCTCCTCCTCCACTGAACCACCTCGAGTTAAGCAGGTTCCTCTCTCTCTACGTGTACATGTACCTGAAAAAGTTAAGCAGGTTCTTCCTATTGTTCGCCTTAACAACACATTCAACGCGCTTCGTTATTATTAACTACCACACTCGCTCAATTTTATACGTTTGAGATTTACGGACTTCATTTACAACGTAAACGGAGGGGATTAAAGCTCAGTGAAACCTCTGAAGCGAGACCATTTTTGGGCTCGATTAAAAGTGGTCTTCAAATGGAAGTGTTTTTTAATTTTTTTTAAAAAATTCATTTTCTGGATAGATGTTTTTTTTTTAAACAGAAATTACTAGAAATTTTAATCAAGTTTTTCAGAAATTAAAATATTCAACCACACTCAAATGTTGACGCACAAGAGTTGAAATAAGAGGCCTCCATAATTTAAAATCGAGACTAAAAATATGTGGTCACGGTCTACAAGTAAAGGTAGGTCGACTTTGAGAGGTGTGTATTAACATGGGAAAAATCGGATGAGCGTGTTTGAGGTGGTCTCGAAATGGGACTTCATTGCGTTCAACATTTTTAAATCTTCGTTTAAAAAATAGTTGGAGGTAAAAAAAAAAAAAATTATTAAATTAAACGAAGATTTAAATTTCCTTGATAAAAAAGATTTACTAAATCTACTTTCTAAAATAGAGATCAAAGCTTAAACGAAAAATAAACGAAAATTAAACTAAAAGTAGGGTCTAATCTTAATATGTTTGTTTTTTCAATAAACAAAACGTAAATTAATCAAAGTAATTTAATAAATATAAATCGGAATAAAACGAGGATTTATTAAATCTTAAGATGAATTAAATCCAAGATTTCTGCGTCGAAATTTTAAATGCACGGTGGTTAATTTGTTTACTACAGTAGAGGTATTCAAACATTATTATTTTTATTTTATTTTTTTAATCTTGACATTTTCCAAGAAATTATTCATATTAACCCGTGATGCAACGTTACTCGCGCAACCAAAACTTACAATATTAAAAAAATAAAAAAAAAAGCAGGTAACAACTTGGAAGCTATTGTTGCGCACACTTTGAAACGCATAAATTACCTTTTCTTCTTAAAGCGAAAATCACTCACGTTTGACATTTGATTGCAGCAGAAAAACCAGAACTACTGCTTCTCCGTCAACGGATTTACCGAGAACTTTGCCATCACTTTCCTCAACACACGCAAAAAAAAAAAGAATTAATAATAAAATTTAAATTAATAGTGTGTAGTCTTTTTTTCTTTATTATTATTTAAGTTACGGTATTTTTTTCAGATATTTATGACGTCATCGTATCAATAAGTTGCATGGGGTATACAATTTCCTTCCACAAATACGGTAATTAATACCCACAAATTATGTTCGCAAAATTTGATTTTTATCTGCTTCTTCTCATATTATAGCACCGAAATTTTTGGTACCGCCTACTACATTTTTCTCTCCAAAAAAAAAAGTTTAAAATCTGATATCTCGAGAATTTAAAATTAACCATTCCGTGTGCGTGTGCGCTATTCAAGATCCGGTCAAGATAAAA